>JAQYTR010000283.1:0-15606 GCA_030914405.1 Beauveria sp. AdecLV25a
AATCAATTTTCACCTCTGCGCGCCAGCCGTTCCTACAGAAGTTGGCCCTGTTCACGCCAACTCAACACCCCCAAATGCCTTCCACTTCTTCTGTCTCTGAGCAACAATTTACATGAACAGCGATGACCGCTGGAATCTCGCTACGCGGCGGGGTCAAAAGCGGATAGATACTGTCATCCTTCCCGAGGACGTGAAAAAGGACTTCTTTGACGACATTGCGGAGTACCTTGACCCAGAGGCCGTAGCTTGGTACGCCGAGCACGACCAGCTCTACCACCGTGGCTACTTGCTCTATGGCGCGCCCGGAACTGGCAAAACAAGTCTCAGCTTGGCGGCTGCTGGACAGTTTGGTCTAGACGTCTACGCGATGAACCTGTCCAAAGTCAACGATGCGACACTGAGCGACCTAATGCGCAGACTGCCAACACGATGCATCCTCCTCCTAGAGGACATCGATGCAATCGAAAGCGCAAGGAGTCGTGAAAACAGCGATGCTGGGCTGAGCACAAGCAGCGGCGTGACACTCTCTGGCCTTCTCAACGCGATTGATGGCGCAAGTTCCGTGGAGGGAAGAGCTTTGATCATGACAACGAATCATGTTGATCGCCTCGACCCGGCTGTCATTCGACCAGGACGTGTGGACAAGATGGTTGAGTTCGGGTTAGCAAGTCGAGAGATGCTGGTGGGGCTGTTCCGATACGTCTATCTGCCCTTGCCTAGCAAGAGTGAGAGAGTAGGAGACAAGAACGAAGGAGTCGTCAACAACCAAGACGCTCAGGACACAGGGAAGCATATCCAGGAGCTGGCAGCGATGTTTGCTGATCGCGTGCCTGCGATGAAATATAGTCCGGCTCAGATCTTGTCATTTCTGATTGCGCACAGGCATTCACCTCGAGACGCTGTGGAAAATGTCATCTCCTGGGTTGAAAAAGAGGGGGAAGGCTTCATTCCTCTGAGGCGCCAGACTTCTACGATGAACACGGTGGAAGAAGACCTGGACGTAGATTGTTTCAGTGCAACGTTTGGTATGGAGCCCGTGGAGAATAGCCAGACGTATACGATAACGATATAAATAGTCGGATTGTGTCACAGCACGAGGCGCAAGTATATTCAACTACTGTTTTTAGTGCGCCTAGAACTGTACCCAGCCACGTCGTTCAGCTGGAAGCATGCAAGCACGTAGCGTGTGTTAAATAGGATAGAAGGACACGTACTCTACAGGCCGGTCGCCTCCACCCGTGGTTTCGTCATATACTGAGCTTCGGCTCCTCCTTAGATCGGGCCGCCGGGTTAGCTGCCTGGCGTATTGTAACGATAGGGGGACATGATTGGCAGGAGTGAGCAATCGCATTGATTTGGATTGATGCTTGGATAATACGATTTCTTTTGGAGACTGTCTACGGCTGGCCCATTCCTCAAACGCAACGGCTGCGGACAACGGATCTTCGAAGCAAAACTGAGCTCTTGACGTCTTGGCAGCTGTTTCGTATTAATATTTAGAAATACTGGCTGTTCAACCATATTTTTACGCGCCGTACCGAGACACATCTTCCGTGTCTTGTTTGGCATTCGCTGTTGCTCTTACTAGTATTCCACGAGCTCCCATAGCCCTTGCGTCCGCTGCAGGAGGGTCGTATAGATACAGCCCAGTCAACACTCACGGCTGCCGGCCTTGCTGAATGTTCGCACGTGCCTGACAGGTTCGCGCATTATGGCCAGGCTGGCTGCACGCACCACATCGTCGACCTTTCGTCTCATCCCTTGTTTTTCGACTCCTGGCCTTGCTCTTAACCAGTTTGTGCGGTCGCCGCTGCCGCCGGCTAGTGCAAGAATGCGCCTGCACTCGTTGGAACTGCAATTGAAACGTAGTGATTCCGTCGATCGTCACGCATTTTAACGCAGCGTTCTGCAACTGCCATTCGCTAAAGGATGCTGACGACGCCTCCCTGCCATCTGAGCCATTCTCGCTCTCAGATTCGGACAGGCTGTGAGAGACTGGTGGGCTAGGCATGCCGGCTGTCCGAGTCTGTCTAAGCGATCGCACCGGAGGACCTCCAGAGTGAGGCATAGGGTTCTGACCGCAGACAGGGCTCTTGTCGGTTCCTTCATGGGCGACCCACTCCCGTGCTAATCAAGGGCAAGGCGGTTATGCCTAAGGACCACGTCAAAGTACTAGGCGTGATCATGGATTCCCGTCTTAAATACAAGCAACAGGTCGCCCGAGCATCGACCAAGGGACTCGAGGCAGCGATGGAACTAAAACGATTAAGAGGTCTGTCGGCTGCGACGGCGAGACAGTTGTTCACATCCACAGTAGTACCACTAGTCGACTACGCCTCGAATGTCTGGATGCACGCATACCAAGACAAACTAGTCGGGCCAATTAATCGAGTGCAGAAAGCCGGTGTGCAGGCAATCGTCGGGACCTTTCTCAAGGTTGCGGCTGCAGTGGCAGAGGCTGAAGCCAATCTCGTGAGCGCTGGAGAGCGACACTGGAAGAGGATGATAAAAATGTGGCTCGTGATGCACACGTTGCCAGATACCAATCCGCTGCGTAGGGTAACATCAAGGATGAAGAAATTTTACGCCAAATATTGATCTCCACTATACCAGGTCACACACGGCAGATAGTTGCTCTTCTGGCTTCGGCAACCGGGGCGTAATAGAATTGAGTGAGTGAGAGTATGATAACATTAAACAGAAATAAAATACGCCCCAGTCAGTGCTTGCCATGTGTAAGACGACTGAACCAATCGCCTGGATTCTAATGCGAAAAGTACAGGGTAGCTCACTTTAGCGCCCCGTTGCCTCACAAACTCAGGGCGCCACAGCTGAACCACCATCAGGCTAGCATACCATACCCCCCGTTTGTTGCCGCCGCACTACTCGCAACCAGCCGCTTCTGCTTCTCTGCAGAACCTGCTGCTCGGTCGCGGGCGGCTCAACGGTCTTTTTGAGGGTTTCTTTTTATCCTACACGTTACGTTCACTACTTGTTCGTTTTTCTTTCGCCTTTTGTGTTTTGACCGCGGTAGCTGGCATTGTGACTGTGAGGCAGATGCAGAGTGGTACAAGCAGGAAACAAAACAATTTTTCGGGACTGCGCATTAATATGTAATCATCCGTAGCAACCACTGAAATGCTTCTTGTCGGTGAGAGAAGGTCATTCGCTTTACTTTGAAGCCTTTAAAGTGTCTCGCGGCCTGCACATTATGAGGGGAGGAATTTTGATGGTCAATCATCTGCAACTATTGTTATCACGATGCGAGCTGAAGCTGGAAGAATCGATGCCTCAATAGTTATAGCTGTTTATTTGGAATTATTTCCGTCCTTTTCGGACTCATCAGCATTTTGATCGCCTTGAAGCAGCTGCGGCTGTCTGCCCTTCAGTTTCCACTTTGGTTCACGGTACGCCAACCCGAGGAACAGGCTTGGCACCAGACTAACGAAGCATGCAGCCATCAATGAGGAGTCGCGCTATGGTTTCAGGGCAACAGAACGACGCCCCAGCGGTGACCGCGGCCGAGGAACGCCTGTAAGACGGAGGATGTCGGGGTGAGGCTTATTGAGAGAATAATGATATAAACCAAGTTCAGTCCCCGAATTTCTTGGTGCTCCAAGGATTCTATAAAGAACATTGCTGTGACGGCGTCCTTGCGGATCCAGCATCGCCAACGCTATTTTGTCAGCCTGGTCTGGGAGGCATGTACCTCTACAAGGCTGGGTGGTTTCGAAGTACCATCAGGCGCAAAACACCGTAGGCAGAACCTGGTCAAGGCATTTCCTGTGCCATATGTGCTTCCACGACTCATTAGGGTACAGAAGAGACTGAAACAAGCCTGCACTTTGCACATCGTTCTGGTGTTAGAATAGGCCAGGGCCAGGACGTGTTGCAGGGCCACACATCCTGGTCATATCCCAGCAAAAAATCATGCACGCGCCGTCTTCATCCTATTGCGAGCACTACCTTGACACGACGCGCACCATGAGGCTTGGCTCGCGCGGCCGATGCATTTTCCAGAGATGTTCGCTCCACTGTCTTGTGCATCGAGGTGAAGCTGGTGAAGTGGTAATGTACACGCCTGCCCAATCAGCCAGCACAGGCCGCCGCTGTCGCACGCACCAAGGGTGTGCGCTACCAGCGGCAGCGCGCACCAGTGCAGAACCATTTCCTGGCCGCCTCATGTTGTCACGTCCACCTGCTGTCTTGGCGCGAAACGGCTGGCCGCATTCTGCTCCGGAGCACCTATTTCATCCTCGCCCTGGGGAGATGCCGCCTACGTGCCTTGCAGCGACCGACGTAGCGTGCGTAGACTCAGCATGGCCATTGTTACCCTGAAAGGGCTTCCTGGGGAAGGCTGTGAACACGGCGATCAGGTTCAATGAATAGCTGATCCTTGGGAAGGGAATTTCAAGTGGACACTATTGCTGTCACGATTTTACGCGCGGTAATGACTAAAGGTCGATTCGGAGAAAAAACAAGAGGAATAAGCTGGCATGGGGGGCAAAGTAATTCATCCCAAGGGGGACGAATAAGACGTTCGCGCCTGCCGAATGTCTACGACCGGGCTTCCCCTTACGTTTGAGATCTGTGGGACGTCAATTCGACCAATGGTCCCGCGCTTCGGGGGCGTCCCGAAGGATGCCCTAGGTAGAGTCGTCCAGAGGCCACCAGTCAGGTTTTAGAAGCTTGTGAGCCTCCTCTTCCTAATGTGAGGGTTTGGAAAGATTTATTCAAACTATCTAACGATCTTGTTATCAAGAGGAAGAATTAACGAGTGGAAAGGAGAGATCCTCCGAATCTATCCTTAATATCCTTTGTGAGGACTGGCCATGCCGTTGGTTGGACAACTGTTGAGCATGGGTATCGCGACCCCGGGTCGCGACCCGTCTTTATCGTGGTGGCGCAACGAGGTCTCCAGGCCGAGTCTCTTTCAGGGTCTAACCCGTGACATACTGCACCAACCAGTGACATAATGGTATTGGTATGGCATACCACCAAGACTTGGTATGGTATGTGCAGACTTCAATACCATGGTCTTTCCAGTATGAATACGGACTAGGGACACATACGGGTAGCGGCACCAATTACAGAAATGCCGACTAGATACCTTTGGCTGCGTCGTGCAAGTTTCAAGTGACTTGTCCCAGTTGTCTTAGGGTCCAGCAGTATCACTCCTACCGCACTCGTCATTCCAGAGCAGTCCGCCAATTCCATATGCTGTCCTGGCTAACCTATGGGGCATGGCCACGGGCCGTGCCCCGGACATCGCCCCGCAGCGGACGAAGCATTTACTTTCAGCTCAGTAGTATTGTGGATACATATTTCTTTTTTCGACCTGAGATTTGTGACCTGTAGGAGCTGAGTATTACGGCGGGGTTGATCGGCATTGAGAAGTGTGTATATATACCGGTATTGCCACTGGAGCACTGGAGCGAAAGAAAGCAAGCAAGCCACCAAGCAGGCACTGCCCCTTAACTATTGCATTCACTTACAAGCTTCAATTGCCAAGCATGAAACTTGCCATCGCTGTGGTTTTTTTTTTTGGGAGGCTCATACTCGCCACCCCCGCAAAAGACGCAGCGCCAGAAACTATGCTGTTCAAACGCATAACGTGCGCAAATACGATTGGATGTGGACCTGGAGGAATCAATCAACCCTGTACGGAGTGTACGGGTACGGATGGAAACGCGTTTTGCTGCAGCGCGAGTGGTGGGGTGGCCACCGTTTGTTGCCCAGAAGCAAGCCTCCCCTGTTGCGCCGTTTGTTGTGGCACAAAGTGTTGCGGGAGCAGAACTGTTTGCTGTGGGGAGGCAGGGTGCTGTGGCCCTAGACTTCTCTCCTCGCTGGGACTAACACCGATCACATGTGCACTTGAACAAAACCTCCCCTCCTCAGCGGACTCTGCAACCGTACTTAACTGTGGTACCCCTTGGCAAGTACTGGTTACTGCACTCTTGGTCGAGATAGGACGCGGATGGCGAATTCTAATGTCACGGCCGAAAAGTTTAAGCTGACGACAGCCATGTCTAATAGGTTGGAAGCGGTCAACTATCAGTCTTAATTTATTTACGTTGTTATTCCACTTCTTGTTTCTACTATTCTATTTTGAAGCCAGTTGCATAATAAGAAAGACAAGTGTGCGTACTTTTGTAGTGTTGCCGGCTTGCCGCAATCGGCTCCCAGCCTGACCTCGTCTAACGATGGCAAACTTCCAGCAGTTTTGCTGGGAGTCTGGTGCTGGGTTCACGAGCCTGGTGGCGTTCTGAGGACCTAACTGATCAGATGGAGTTCACCTAGCCACCTCCACCACCTCGTCGGTTGGCGCGGAAGCATGGAAGCATGGACCTTGCCAGTTGGATAAAAAGATGGATATTGTACTCTTCAGTCTCTTCCACCCTGGGTCTTGGAGTCTACTACACTACAGCTCCTCCTGAGGCCAGGCGTCGTTATCACCGACTTAGGCTGGTAGAGTAGTTGCCTCCACGCTAAACAACCGGCCGCCTGGACCCCGCCTCCGCGTCCAACAGTGGCTGCTTGGCATGTGCTTCTTCAGTGGATACCAACGCACCAAAGTGGTGCTTCTTTGGCCTCCAGCGCTCCGAATAGTCTAAGGTCTGGCGTAGAGTGGAATGGTTTGGCTGACGCTTGATCGAGGCGGCACGGTCCTACCATATCGCTTCATCCTTGATAGAGGCCGCTGCGGCTGTGCTGCTCACCCCGTGGTAGCGCATACTAGGCGGCAACCTAACCATTAGCGCAATGCGTGAGCAGGAATTCACCATAGCTGGTCTGCTGTCACCCAATCAATTAAAACTGAATATTAGTAGAATAACAGGAATCGTAGTTGTGTCCGAAGCATGAGCGTAGGAGGAAATAATGTGGTGGAAGCAGCTCGATGCCCCGCCTAACTGGTCAGCTAGGCTCTGGTTTAGTGCGAGGTTGGGGGCTATTTTAGTGGCTGCCATGACAATCCTGCATGGTCTGGGTTACAGAGAGATTAGCAGCTTGGTTAGGCGCAGCTAGCCCAGTCAAAAACAACATCCCTCAGTTGCAAGGTTGGGTTGGTGCGACCTAACTAGTTAGGCAGAGAGCAAACGTCGCCACGGTTACATTGTCCGACGTGAGGAGGGATAAGTTCTGCATTGATGTGGACGGCGAGCTCCATCAGTAAACTGTTTGTACATTATCTATGTATAATTCTTTTTTTTTTTTGGAATAATGTAGTGATTAGTTGGTTAATTCCACACCGCATAAATGGAGGGCGCACCTAGTAAGGACTAAGTATTGGGCGGTTTCACCACTGGAACCGATGGTGCAAGAACACTGCTGGCATCAGCGCCTCTGCACGCAGGTTAGCGAATGCCCTTTAAGGCTGCTGGCTGAGACGGAGCTCGCATGGCGGCTTGGAAAGGCCTCTGTGACTATCCTGTACCTGTATTTATGAGAGTGGTTCTCCTTTATGACCCCAACTCTTATTCTGCGGCCAACACTATACACCATCAAGTAGTTAGAGTAGTCGGCCATCCCGATGCTGGCAGCTTCGGCCGCCCCCGCCAGCCTACCTGCCGACGTATTCAGAAACAGCTGGATATTTATTGCCTTAGAGGTAGATAAATGTGCCATGCACGATTATGATTCCGCGGTCTGCAAGGCAGTCTCCAATCCCCGTATTCTCTGTAAACTCCACACCGTCGTCCCATGGTCCCTGCCCAGTGTCCTCTCCTGTCCCTCCCACGCACACCGATGCGCCTCTAGCGCGTCCCGCCTCCTCCCCGCGCGCTTATACATAATGCCTAGGTCATTTTATGCCCACAGCGTGTCGTTATAATACTTCCCTAGCGTCTTATCTCGCAGTAGCACTAACTCCGCCTACAGCCGCAGCGTGGTATTAAAATCGCCTATGTCGCTCTAGCACTTTCCCACATCGCTTAGGTCCTAGAGCGCGTGCGGGTGCTTAGCGCCAACAAGACATTTGCGCGCGGCGAGGACCTACTCGTGCAAAGCACAGGCGTCACGGAAGCGGCACTGCCGCTAGTAGCAGCGTGCTAGGTGTGCTTTTGTCTAGATAACCTACACATCGGCGTCGGGCAGCGCAGGCTAGAGAATGCGTAGAGCTTCTAGATGCGCCTCCTCTAAGGCCACGTAGTTGCCCTAGTGCTAGTACAGGCGGCCGAGCTCGTTAATTATTAGCACCCTATCAAGGTCCCCGCAGAGGCCAGATACGTTAAGGATTACGAGGGCTTCGCGCTACGCCGCGATGGCTAGGTCAACATGGCCGGCCTAGTTATGTAGAATGCCGAGGCCGTTAAGGAGCCAGACACTGTCGTGCGGCCGCGCGCTAGTAAGGCGATCTAGACGCGCCCTACTAGCGACGAAGTGGTAGATGCCGTCGTTAATGCGGCCGGCTGCGGTGTAGAGGCGGGCGAGGTCCTAGATGATTATCATCATTTTAGAGCGGCTAATAGGCACGGCGGACTAGGACTAGATGCGCCCCTCCTTAAGCGTGATAAGGATCATAACCATATCCTCGAGCTTGTCTATCTTAAAACCAGCGTCGTTGTGGTAGTCTTGTAGGAGACGCCGCACCTGGCTGAGTATGCCGATCATGGCCTGTGTTAGGAAGGCCTCGCGGCGGAGGAGAAGCTAGTGTATAAGCCACGCGCGGCGCTTCTCGTCAGAGGACAGGAATTACGCTGCCTTTTGGTGGAGCGCCGCGTCTAGCCGCGCGTCCACGAGGTGTTAGCACCAGTACGTGGTAGCGTACGCCCGTAGAGGGTATGTGTGTGCGTGTGCGTCGGCCTCTAGGGTTATAATCTACGTTAGGTAGTCTAGCGTGATCTTAGCCATACGCTGATTTCCGGTGTTAAGATAGAACAGCAGCCCAACGGCCGGCGAGTCGTCTATCGGCGCCGTCAGGAACTAATATACCAAAAGATGCGTAGGCTAAAAGATATCCCTCTTAGTATTATGCTCAATGAACGGCTAACACACCCTTAGAATAGCCACCTTATATAAAAGCCGTCCTTCACTGCCATACACATCTGCCCCGCCCGGCTTAAGAGATAGACTGCACTATAACTCCGACCACGTTAGCGGTCGTGGGCTGCATAGGACGCGCGTGAAGACGCCCCGCGCTAGGGCCTACACCCGCGGCGGCTTCTAGGCTAATCTTCTTAAGCTTATAGCGTAGTATTAGTTCAACTCGCTAGGGTAGGCGGCGGCAGCGGCGTGTAGGTCGTCGAGGCATATTACGGACTGTAGTTCACTAGCGAGGAGACGCGCGCAGAGGAACAACCCGTCCGCGCCGCCGCACAGTTAGCTAATAAGCGTGTGTCTCTCGTCGTCTACGAGTGGTAATATGCTAAGGTTATTAACGACGTTATTAAAGTAGACCTCGATGTCTAGCTTTATTAGGTCCGGTATTACTGTTATAGTGAGAACGTCAAAAGCGGCCAGCTTGTCATAAATCTACGGCGCGTCCCTGCTAAATAGTAAAGTGCGACATTATTCTGACGACTACAGGAGGCTCAACAGCTCGCTCAGTTAGCCCTCCATATCCTTGCACTCATCTAAGCCATCTAGCACCATATACACCTTTGTCGCCGCGGCTAGTACCTGCCTTAATAAATACACAGGTCTGTCCGACCACGTCATGTACCGTCGACCGTATTTCTTGGACACCTCAAACGCCAGCCGCATGCACGCCACGGACGACGGCAGCTGCGCCATGAACTGCGCCAGCACGGTGCGGTATATGGCGAGCGCCGTGCTGCGGCTGTCGTCCCTCTCGTCAAAGAAGAAGTGCGCCACAACCACGCCGTCGGCAGCGGCGTCGGCAGCGACGTTGGCCTTGAGTTTATCGAGCACGGAGGCGCAGAGCACTGTCTTGCCTATGCCCGCGCTGCCTACGACCCATCCCATGCGCGGCCCTACGTCGCCCGCCCACGCCCCGAACGCGGCGTGCTTAAAGATCTAGCGGCTGGTGTTAGGCGCACACATCTGCCTGCCGCGCCGCCAGTCGTCGTCGTAGTCGGCCGGCTCTAGCCAGGAGAGGATGTCCTAGCTAAGCCTGTCCTGCACCGCCCGCGTAGCCTACGCGTAGAACTCTTCCTATGTCTTTATATAGGCATATGTAGTGTCTCTGTGGATAAAGGTGCTTAGCCGGTTAAGGTGCTTAAGGCGGCGGCCGAGGCGCTTAGTGATAGTGTTAAAGTCTTACTTAAAGTTAGCCTAGACGCGGCATAGCTAGGCCGTCATACTTACTAGATAAGTTAGTATATATATAAACTATAAGTGGGATAATAGTAAGCGACGCACTATTTATATATAATACGTCACATACTTTATAGAGGAAGATAAGGGCGTCTATATAGGTGTTAGATAAGGCGGCTATAAACTCGCTATGTCTATTAAAGAGTGTGTTATAGCGGCTATATAGGCAAAGCTAGGTCCTGAAGCGCTTAACGAGACGGAGGAGGTTAGTAAAGTAAAACGGCACGGAACAGCCGACCTTAACACCACTATTAGTCAGTAACATAGATCAGAGAAGCGGAGTACTATATAGTTATAGTTGAATAGGGATATCACCTTTAGTATAACACATAGGCATCCCTATATTAGATATAACGGCGCGGCAAAGTTCTACACTATTATGTCCACGGCGGTTAAATAGCGATCTATAAAGCTGATAAACGGCGTTAGTACGCCGAGCCTAGCCGCGCCGTGAGGTGTTGGGCCATGTGCGCTAAGGAGCTGGATCTCGAGCAGCACGCCCTGAACGGTGGAGAACTTATATTTGTGGATTTCGGCGTCGTCGATGGTGGACATGTACTGCGTAAGAAAACTTTCTACTGGTCTGGGAGGCGGAGTGGCCTGGTTGTTGGACATGGTGAGCGTATCAGAGTGTTGCGGGCAGACGGTTGCATCTTACTACGATGACTATGACGAGGACAATTTATTAATAGGTAGAACTGTATATAGATATAAAGATTTCGTTAAAGGAGTGGCAGTGCCGTCGGCGACAGCACTTGGACTTGCCACTGTCGGAGGTATTGGTGCCATGCTGCGGTGGACATGTGTATGTTGGGCGGGCATCCCCTCATGTTAGGCTCTCGTCTTATGCAGGCTGGTAGTCAGAGGCAAGGATTAGAGTCCAGGTGCACAGTTGCGCCGGAGAGACGTCTGCAAGTCGGCGTAGCTGAGCTGCGACCTGCAGCACTAGCGGGGGGATATATGCACGAGTTGATTACAAAAGATGAAAGGAAAGGAGGCGTCAGGCTCCTGTCTCACGCAGCTGTCTGTCAGAGGCAGGGATCAGCATCCAGCTGCACATTTGTGTAACAGAGACGCAAGTCGGCCGAGCTGAGCTGCGACCTACAAGGCGGGGAATACATGCACGAGTCGTTGAAAATGGAAAAATAAAAGGCAGCTGTCACTGATATTTGGTTCGCAGCGTGAGACGGGAAGTGACGTGTCGCACGTCTGGCTTCGACGACGTTCCTGCTCATCTCTTCCCTCGAGGCTGAGTGCGAGAATAGCGTAATAAGAAACTTATTTCTCGCAAAGCAGGGCAGATGACGCGCGTGTCGTGATACTCGACACACCCGGCGTTTGTTGCTCGTGCCCACGTTCCTTGCTGCCCGTGCTCGCGCAAGCGCACGCCGACATCACACTTGACCAAAATGCCATCGTTGTTCTCGCGTCTTAACCGGCGCCGCGGCGAACGCCCAGATCTGCCGAAGGCTTCCGCCCCCGCCGCCCCGACCGCCCCGAGGAAACGGCGCGCACCGGTGTTCCGCGTCCGCGGTGTGCCGCCCGGCCTCGACCGGGCCAGCCTCCTCGCGCTCCTCGAATCCCACAATGACCTGTCAGGCTGCGGTCTCGGCATCCACACTCTCGCGGCGGACATTGACGGCAGGCAGGTCGCGACTATCTTCTTCACCGAGGACAAGATCCCACCGCGCCTCAAGGCCCTGGAGCGGCGTGAGGCGCTCGCCGTGGAGATTCCCGTGGAGATTCCCGTTGAGATTCCCGTGGATGGTGCGCCGAGGAGCTACCGCGCGGGGCCCGAGCGGAAGGGCGACGGGCCGCAGACGGTCATACTGCGCGTTGACCCGCTGCTCCTCGGCCTGACGACGCTGTACACGCCGCCAAAGGACAAGCATCAATTTGACGTGCTCGCCGTGCACGGCCTGGGCGGCTCGCACCCGTACGGCTCCTTCGTTAGCCGCGAGGACGGCCATATGTGGCTTAAGGACGACCTACCGCGAGTTATCCCCTCCACCCGCATTATTATCTTCGGCTTTAACACTAAACTCGCTAATAACGAGGACTACGCGCAGCTGGTCGACCTCGGCGGCAGCTTACGCCTCGCCATAGTAGACCTATGGCAGGAGGCGCAGCTAGCATTAACAAAACCGCTCGTGCTTATTGGACTAAGCCTCGGCGGGCTCCTCGTTAAGGAGGCGCTAATCTAACTAAGTAAGTTAACCCTATGGTTAGAGCTAGGCATGGTAATAGGGGTGCTACTTTTTGGTACCCCGAATGACGGTATGCGCATGGCCTTGTTTCGGCCGATTGTCGAGTATAATTTAAACCGGCTTCTGCTTAAGACGCTTAACCCGCTTAACTTACCTATCCTTGTTAATTAGAATACTAAGTTCCACTAGCTATAGCGTCGCGCTAGCTTTAAGCTCTTCTACTTCTGGGAGCGGCTACCGTCCCTGGCTGCGAAGATAAAGCCCGGCGGCGGCGCCGACGACTACATTATGGACGGCAAGCTCGCTCACTGCGTCACTAAGGTATCAGCCACCAGCTGTCTGCTGGAGGGCGCGCTAGAGGAGCGTAAGATCGAGATGAACACTAACCATTCGGGCCTCGTTAAGTATAGTAGCGACGATCCTAACTTTGGCAATGTGAAGCTGATCCTCGTCCATATGTGTGACCCCCGCCGCGGCGCAGCTGCAACCGACAGTCTCCCGTTGCTGACATCCACTGAGACGGAATGCTAGGCCGCACTCTTCTTTACGCGGCGCGAGACGCCTGGCCGCGAGATCGAGTATATTGTCCCTGACACGGGCAAGTGGCTCTTTGCCCACGAAGAATATAAACGCTAGCATAGCTGCCCCGGCGGCCTGCTCTAGGTTAAGGGCATCGCCGGGTCTAGTAAGTTAACGCTACTGCGTTATGCCCTCGAACAGATCAAGGCGCTGCCTAGCGCTGGCAAGGCGCCGCTTGTGCTTGAGTTCTTCTTTAACCGCTAAGGCTACGCGCTGTAAAAGTCGCCGGTAGGCCTCTTCCGGTCGCTGCTACACCAGCTACTCACCTAGGCGCCGCACGTCCTAGCTGCCTTTATTAACGCCTTCTGGCAGCGCAGCGCCGCGGAGAAGATGCCGCGCGACGACGCGGCTAAGTGGTCCTACGGCGACCTAAAAGCCGCGCTGCGGTCGTCGCTGGCGGCCGTGCTATAGGAGCGGCCTGTGTGGTTGCTTGTTGACGCGCTAGACGAGGCCGACGACGAGGAGGCCGCCGTCGGGGTCGTAGACGAGTTCAAGACCCTACTAGACGACCGGGTTAAGGCCTCGGCCGGCGACTTCCCGCTGCGCATTATCTTCACCGCACGGCCGCACCTCGTGCTCGACGGCGAGTACCGCTTCGAGGTTACGGTGTAGGGTAACAACAAAGCCGACATTGCAGACTAGGTGAAGCAGCGGTTCTCCACCAACTAGGTACTAAAAGAGTCGACCATCGGGGAACTTATCACGGAACGCGCCGGCGGGCTGTTCCTGTGGGCGTCGCTCGTTGTCGAAAGGGCGCACGCGATGCGGCGCGCCAGCAGGGGGCCTGTGAGCATCGAACGCATGGTCCACGAGACGCCGGCCAAGCTAGCCGGCGTGTACCGCCAGATGCTTGACGACCTGGTCGGGGAGGAGCGCGCGCTGACCCGGAAGCTATTCTAGTGGATGTGCTTCGCCGAACGGCCGCTGACCTTAGATGAAGTGAAATGGGCCCTGATCGTCGACCCGAAATGTTCGTATTAGTCGTTGGCGGAGTGCAAGGGCCATAGCGAGTTTGACAGCGAGATGGCGACGCGCGTCGTCTACATCAGCCGGGGGCTTGTCGAGACCGAGCTGCCCTCCTCCCCCTCCTCGTCGGCGCAGCACGTGGTGCGCTTTATTCACCAGACGGTTCCCGACTTTCTGCTCAGGGAAGGCGGCCTGGCCTCCATCCTCGACGACCCGACGCTGACCACCGCAGACGTCGCTGGACTCGCTCACTATCAGCTGTCTAGGACCTGCATACGGTACCTAGCAATGGAGGAAATTTCTCAGTCAACAGCCAGCGATCGTGATGACCTGGCGTCAGCATTTCCGCTATTACACTATGCCACGACGTCGTGGGTAGCGCACACAAAACAGAGCGATCAACACGACCTTCTACATTTTTTCGACTGGCCATCAGAACATCTCGTGCAACGATGGGTGCAGATTTACCGTAAAATTGATAAGTACTCAGTGCACTGTCCACCGGAAGGGATCAGCCTGCTACATATTGTAGCGCAGTATAATTTGCTAGGGGCACTAGAGGAGATTACGAGGGATGTTCCGGTAGAAACACTCGACATGAAGAGCAAGCACGGACGAACTGCATTATTATACGCTGCGGGACGCGGCCATGAGACGGTGGTGAAGAGGTTGCTCGAGAAGGGTGCAAGCCCAAATTCCTGCGACTGCGCAGGCTGGACGCCACTACTGCACGCCGCAGAGAACGGCAACAATGCTATAGTGAAAGACCTGCTCCTGAAGAAAGCCAACGCCAATGATCAAAACAGTTTTGGGGCAACTGCATTGCACTGGGCAGTAACGAGGGAAAACCAGGCGGTGATATCGAACCTCTTGGAGAATGCAGCTGACACTGAAGTAACAGACGAAGGCGGTGGTACACCGTTAGCCTGGGCAATAGAGGTTAGGTCCGAAACTAACGTCAGGAAGCTGCTTCAGGCGCACTCGGCGGTGAACTACTGGTATAAGCAGGTGAGTCGCTATAACCTATAAACCCCTATGGGGTCGATGGCTGACGTAGGTCCGTTTCTGCTGGTATAGCTTATAAGTGAACTCTAGTTATAGTGTCAGGCGAGTAGATAGCTAACGTAGGTCTGTTTATGCTAGTATAGCGGGTAAGTGAACTCTAGTCACCGTAATAGGCGAGTTAATGGCTAACATAGATCTATTTCTACTAATATAGCGGGTAAGTGAACTCTAGTCACCGTGATAGGCGAGTTAATAGCTAATGTAGGTCTATTTATACTAGTATAGCTAGTAAGTAAACTCTAGTCACCGTAATAGGCGAGTTAATAGCTAACGTAGATCTATTTATACTAGTATAGTTTATAAGTAGACTCTAGTCACTATAATAGGTGATTTAATAGCTAATATAGGTCTATTTATGCTAGTATAGGAGGTAAGTGAACTCTAGTCACTACGATAGGCGAGTAGATGGCTAATATAGGTCTATTTATGCTAGTATAGGATATAAGTGGATTCTAGTCACTATAATAGGCGAGTTAATGGCTAATATAGGTCTATTTATACTAGTATAGCGGGT
>JAQYTR010000629.1:0-14724 GCA_030914405.1 Beauveria sp. AdecLV25a
CCCCTCTCTCCACCGTCACACAAGACGTCTTGCCTCGTCCGTCTCTTCCTCTTCCTCCTCCACCCACCGACGACGCTCGTCACGGCCGCCCATTGCCAACATGCCCCCCGAGTATCGCCATGCGCGCAGCTCCAGCATGAGCATCGCCAACCCCTCCTCTCGCCCAACCTCGTCCGTCATGCCCAGGAGTCCTCCTAGTACGTTTCGCTCTCCCCTTCCTTCCCTCTGCCTCCGCGCTTCCTGCCCCAGCTTCCGAACCCAACGGCGCCGCGCCCTCGTTTTTTTTTTTTGCCGCGACAATTCCCCCGGCGGGTCCGTCGTCCACCACCTGCGATCCGACCAACTGATCACCCAACTAATGGCCAACGCCTTACCCAACAGGCGCTCCCCTCGCATTCCCATTTCCTTTCGAATCTGCCATCTCAACTTCCTATCAAAGCTAATTCGCCATTCTTCCCACAGATACTTCACATGTTCCCTGCAAGTTTTACCGCCAAGGCGCCTGTCAGGCTGGCAATGCCTGTCCATTTAGCCATGAGTTAGGTGTCGCATCCGAGACTGTCTGCAAATACTTTGCCAAGGTGAGCCATATTAATTTGTTCATTTTTTTTGTGTTTATTTCGAGCTCTCCCGAGTCTCGGTAAACCTCCGACTTGTCTCCAACTAATCATTGATGTCAGGGAAATTGCAAATTCGGCCCTAAATGCGCAAATATCCACGTTCTCCCCGACGGCCGCCGAGTCAACTACGGCAAAAATGGCTTCACAATCGTGACCACTCCCCTCGCTGGCAGCCCCGCTGACCCGACCTCGCCGACCTCGGCTGCCGCCAACACCACCTACAATCAATCCTCCGCCAGCGCCCTCACCACATCACTCTACGAAGCCGATCAGTCCGCCTTCCCCAGCTACCTCTCCGAGAGCCGACAGCAGCTCCACGACCATCAGCTGACCCTCGACAACGCCCACGCCTCCGAGTCTCCCTTTGCCTTCCCCGAGAGCTACGGATCGCCTCGCGATGGATTTGCTTTCTCCCCCGCTAATGCCAAGGGATTGTCCATTCTCGACGCCCCAATGCCCGCCTCTTTCGACTCGAATGGCATCTCCAACGCCGCACGTTTCCCCGCAGCTCCGTGGCCATCATCAGTTCCCTCCAAATTCGGTCTTGAATCTCCGGCTTCTTCGCTTAGCAACGTCAAGGACTCGAGAACTTCCGATACCCTCAAGCTTTTGCACAGCTCAGCCTTTGGCTACTCGGACCAATTCCCTACCGCCGGCAGTCCGCCGAGCTCAAATCCGTTTGGTTCCGAAGAATACTTTGGCAAGAGAGCCATGCACTCGTCGAGATACGCAAAGCCCAAGATGCTTAGCTCTAGTGTACCAAAGACAAATGTTGACCGCGATTGGGAAGCCAGCTTTGCTTTCGGTGACGATGCTGGTGATAATGGGCCCGAAAACTATGTCCCAGAGAACCTTCAGGATCTTTTAACACCGGCCGAAAAGGCCAGAAGAGGGTCTATGCGGGGGGAGAATGATGTCAACATCGAGAGTCTCTCCAAATATGGAAGTCCCTTGGCCTCTAGCCCAAGCCGCTGGGGCTCTCTCTTCCAACGCCAAAAGGAGGAAGAGGAGCTATCCCGCTCTGCCAGAAACGCCGCCTCTCCCTTTGGCCACGTCGGTAGCCCCCTACGAAATTCGACACTCGCTCAAACTATGGGTAATGAAGCTTTCGGCACCAGTGCACCTGGCCGTCCATCATCCACGAGAATTGGCGGTGACTCTATGTCTGTCCTTTCTCAGCAGTTTCAACGCAGCCGCATTGACGACGCCACCACCAGCTCCAGCCCGCGTCTACACCCCGCATCTGCAAGGACCGTAGGTTCCAATACAGTGGGAAAGGACCGTGCCATGGAACGTCATGTTTCTACTGGTAGCATCAGCTCGTCTGTCACCGGCCGCTTCACCACTCCCATCGATGAGGAAGACCCTGCCTTCGTCTTCAGTATGGAAGAGGACGACCCGGTTGCTGCTGCACGTATGCGTAAGCGAGCTTCTGCTGGTCTTGGGATGAGCAGCTTCAACAGTTACGCCGGTGCTGTTACTGGCAAAGGGCAAGATGGCCAGACCAAGGACAGCAAGAACCCATCGACTAACGGTCGGTGATGGAGGCTTTGCTATTCCTGTCTTACTCCGTTTAGACATGGACTCTCTCTCCAGGGCAATAGATGGTCTGCGCACACTCTACACTTGCGTCGTCGAACCACTTGCTTGATGAGACGCTTAAAAAAATCGCATCTGCTACTCACGTGGCTCTAGACACATTCCATGGCTGGCATGCACCCAAGGAGTGGTCTCAGCCCAGTCTCTGCGTCGCCATATGTTCTTTGCTACATTGGCATCTCAAATGATATCGGCGTTTATTGCTTTCCTGTTCCTGCTGCTTGGATACCATAAATACATCCAAGGAAGCACATGTTTTGGCACTCATTCACGAAAGAGGAGAAGGAAAAAA
This sequence comes from Beauveria sp. AdecLV25a, assembly GCA_030914405.1. Classification (NCBI taxonomy): domain Eukaryota; kingdom Fungi; phylum Ascomycota; class Sordariomycetes; order Hypocreales; family Cordycipitaceae; genus Beauveria; species Beauveria sp. AdecLV25a. The sequence goes on from JAQYTR010000629.1 coordinate 2,512, forward strand.
GACGTGGGTCGAGAAAGGAAAATCTACAAGGGATGGGTCATCTCTCTTTCTGTCTATACATGCTTTTTGATCCTCTGCTAGGGACGGGTCAAAAAGTCCCGGTTGGACGGCGCTTTGCTCTTCTACTTTCTGTATTCTGCTTTGTTCTTGTCGCCATTGGCTGGGCTCTTGCATTTGCTTTGTGTTTTCTCCTGGAGTTTTTGACAAGAGAAAAAACAGTTGCAGCTTTCTTTTTTTTTTTTTTTTTTTTGGCTTCTTGGATTTTCATCTTGTGTTTACTTTTCTTGCAGATTAACGCCTTGCCTTTCTACTGTCATTACTTGGCCTTTTCTTTCTCTTTTATGTCTTTTTTGTTTACAACCAAATCGGATCATGATGCACGCAAGCTGACCATGGGGCTATTTGTAATGTCTGTTTTGAGTAGTTTATTCGCCGTGTGGCACATTATAGAAGGGAGACTGTGTATTAATCCCGCAATGCATTACGCTTTTGCAGCCACTCTCGATGTTCGTGTTGCCATTTTGCTTATGATTTGGCACAGACAGAATGTTTGAGAAAGCCCAAAACAGTACATCGGTCCATTTAATATGGATAGCTCAAAATGCCCACCACGAAACGTCAACCATCATGTATCGGAAGGCCGGTTGAGTCGCGAGCAGCCCAGCATGTATACAATGTGTACGCCAGTGATGCGAAATGTTACAAAAATCCTTTATATTTCTTGTAGAAAGGGTCTTCCGGGTCCTAGTCCCTCTTCAAAAACTCCATCATTCTCCCCTACTTCCATCACACGTAGATGATTTCTCCTCTACTCATGCTTCGCTGCGCATAAACCGCTCCGCCTGTAAATATTGTACAACTGTGTGGTATTTGGGGCTCTTTATTTTGTGAATGTTGGCATTCGCCGTCGTCAAGCCACGAGGCTCGCACACGTTTTCGTGATGGCGAGTTGTGTGGTCTTGAAAGGAAAGCAATTTCCGCTTAGTTGGCGTCGGGCTGGCTGAGGATGTACTCGACAGCCTTGTCAACTACAGACAGAGAAAAACAAGCAATTAGCGCTCCTGGGATCCTGTTTCCATGCTCATGTCTGGTCGAGGCTTACCGGAGTGGATGGTGTCGGCATCCTTGTCGGGGATCTCGATGCTGAATTCCTCCTCAATGGCCATGACGACCTCGACGGTGTCGAGGGAGTCGAGGCCGAGGTCATTGGCAAAGTGAGCGGCGGGCTTGATCTGTATTCAGACTCGGGTTAGACCGGAACGGGGGCACAGAACGGCAGGCGTGTGGTCGCATCAATGGCGAGAAAGACGTACGTTGGAAGCATCGTTGACCTAAGTAGTAGCAGGTTGGGTTAGCAATCGCGCAATGGCAAATACAATGCTTCAATGTTGGGACATCAAGTAGGGGCGGGGGCATCCGTCAGCGACGCGAATCGGAAGCAACGGCGAGTCGATGCCATCAACTGCCATCGGCCCAAGCAGGCCGCCGCCGAAACCATTTCTCTTCACAAGTTACAGACTGATACCTTCCGCACGTATTCAAGACGGAAAGGAGAGTATATTGCGGCATGCAGCGTTCGTACCTTGTCGAAGCCCTGGAGCAGGCTCATGATGCGGCCCTCGACATCCTCCTTCTTCAGGCCGCCGCCGGCGCTGTACATGCGCACGGGGACGAAGCTCTGGGCGGTGCGCAGGGTCATGGGAGCAGCCACGCGGGGAGCGACGAGAACTGTTCTGCGGACGGCGGGCGCAAAGGCGGCGCGGGTGACGGAGCGGATGGCGGCTGTGCGGAACATGATGGGCGGGTTTCTTTTGCGAATGAAGAAAAAGGGTACGGAATTAAATGTAGTCGAGATGTCAAATGTACAAGAAAGAATGAGACCGAGAGCAATTGATGTCGATGCGGGTGGGATTCGTCGGGGCGTCGTGGGGGGAGAGAGTGGACGGAGGAGACGTTGGAAGATGGTAATAAATTTCTCGCTGTCAACTCTGCTTGCTCAGGCCAACCAGGCCACCACAGTAATAGCTCCCTCCCTGGGAAGGAGCTTGCTCGGAATTGAGTCACGTGATTCTGCCAGAAAGGGTTACTCAGCAGGAGAAGCTGGTACGGTGATTGGCTGGCTGGCCATTCTTCTGTGAGCTACCCTGCATGGAATATTTGGATTTTGGCAGAGGTTCGTGAGGGCTGGGGAGACCTGAATCGAGCGAAATTTCTGATTTTTGTGTCTTATCGGGATGTTGTGAGTGACTTTGAGATGCTTTGCGCACTCTTTGCTCAGTTGGGGGGGTTGCTGAAAGCAATCTCAACTTACACACTCGAAGTACACGACTTGGGAAATGTCAAAGCCATAGTGTTGACACAATTCGACCAGACAAAAAAAAGTGCATAAGAACCGATCAGCATTATTGAGAGTAGGACCAAAAATCACAACTGCGGACAAGAAAGACTTTTTTCCGAACACTTGGACAAGTTATCACTCTGAGCATCGAATTGATTTGACAGACCCAAAACGGCTAGCACCGGTACTTCGTGCTGACATTACCTACGGATCCAGCGTTGCCGTAAGCACCCTGCCCGTCATCTTCTTACAATGCATCAGTGTACAACCCCAGAAACTTTCAATTAGACGAGCACGAGAATTTACGTCACAGTCAATAGCCCCCGTTTGCGCCAGGATAGGCCTGTCCCAGCTGGCAATTGAAGCTCTTCTCGCTCCATCAGTGGGCCTTCCCCAGCTTTATGGGGATGCCAACGTCGCGCCTCTGGCCCATGACGCGAGTTGCTTCTGTCACGTCTAACTACTACGCCAAAGCCTGGAACACAAACCACCAACCGCAATGAACACGTTGTTCTTTAGGCAAGTCTTGGTCAAGAAAAACATCCTTGTGTGATTCGATGATCCGAGAAACCGTACCAGACCAAGACAGAGAACTGCATTCGCCCTGCCACCAAAAAAGCTGGGGCCGTTTTGCACGTCGCGTAGTTTGTGTCGCGCACGAGCAAGAAACAAAAGTCTCGATGATATTGGAGATGACCAACACTGACTAGGGTGCCAAATCCAACACCATGATTTGCGCAACAAGCCCGAATCTTCTCCGTACTTGCTTGCGCTCAACTCAAACTTCTCGGTGCGTGGCTCCGGCGATCCACTTCCTGTCTTGCCGAAAATTGAGACATCTGGTGCTATGCAGCTTCCACGTTGTCCTTGCGCCTGCCAGGAAGGAGACCCGGCGCTACCAAGACATGGAATGCTCAAGTAAATAGAGACCAACAGTTCCAGGGAACATGGATAGCGATCTACAACCCACACTCCTCGGATGAGTCAGAAGCATCGTTATCATCATATGCATGATGAAGTTTTCATCCGCTCTCCCTGCTGCTGCCGCGCTGTGTCTGGCTGCAAATGCCTGCCTCCTCCCTGAAGAAATCGAGGCGGAGCGTCACCTCGCCAGATATGGCCGCTATCCCGAAAAGTCGCCGCTGGCCTTGCGTGCTCACCAGAACCAGGCTAACCGCGACAACACCGGCGTCCCCATTGGCACCGGCGACCGCTTCGTCCACGGCACTGTCGCCCCCCGCGGTCTGTCCACCGAGGACCGCGACATGGAGACGATCATGACCCCCGATGAGGTTACCTCTGGCCTGCAAGCCCTCGCGCGGCAGTATCAGGAAGTACATTTCTTCATCGCCCCTCATCAGACGTACGAAAACCGCACCGTCGCGGGCATCGTCATCGGCGCCGGCGGACCGCGCGTCTACTTGCAGGGCGGCATCCACGCCCGCGAGCGCGGCGGCCCGGACCACATGCTGTACTTTTTGGCGGACCTGCTCCACGCGCGAGACGCGGGCACTGGCATCAAATACGGCAACAAGTCCTACACCCACGAGCAGGTCATAACGGCGCTCTCGGCTGGCATTGTCTCCATGCCCATGGTCAATCCCGACGGCGCGGCGTATGACCAAAAGACGGGCAACTGCTGGCGCAAGAACCGCAATTACAAGAGCGCGGCGCGGACGCCCGACAGCGACCTAGGCATCGGCGTCGATCTCAACCGCAACTTTGACGTGCTCTGGGACTATCACAAGTATTTTAACCAGACCATCAGCCCGCCGGCTTCGGACAGTCCCACCTCGGAAATCTTTCGTGGCACGGCGCCATTTTCCGAGCCAGAGTCGCAAAACGCGGCGTGGATCGCGCAGCAGCACCCCAGCCTCACCTGGTTCCTTGACCTCCACTCCATCTCAGGCGACGTCCTGTACGGATGGGGTGACGACAACCCTCAGACGACCGACCCCTTGCAAAACTTCAAGAACCCCGCGTGGGACGGCAAGCGCGGCGTCACGGGCGATTCCCCCGACGGCCTCGTGTACAAGGAGTACATCGAGGCCGAGGACCTGAATGCTCAGCTCGTCACGGCTACGGCAATGTCCGACGCCATGAACGCCGCGGGCGACGGCACCACTGTCCGCTTCAAGCCCCTGCAAGAGGCGGCCATGTATGCCGTCTCCGGTGGCACGACGGACTGGTTTCTGAGCCGTTACTACAGCCACACATGCGGTGCCGGTCGCATCAACGGCCTCGTTATCGAGTTTGGAGTGGAGAGCGGCCTGCCCTGTGACTTTTATTCGACCAAACCCCAGTTCCACAACTCGATGCGCCAGGTCGCTGCTGGGCTGATGGAAGTTGTCCTCGCTGCTGCTGGCAAGTATGGGCAGCCGAAGATTTGGAAATGCTGAAGGACCGCAGATGAGAACCATTCACTAGTACAAAACAGTGTGTATAGATTGATTGCATGATTAACAGAAGAAATATGGTTATCACCAGTTCTACCTGCACCAAGTGGCCGTACAAACCTTGTGTGAATCAATTCGATGACTCAATCAGACACGGCCAACATCGTATCAGAACAATGGCTGGTTTCACGAACTCAAAGCACTTGGCAAATGAACAGGACAAAGAAAATCTCTTCCGAGCCTATGTACAGCTATGTTTTCGTCCGCTGCCACTCTTCTGTTCCGTGCAACCGTGCACACTACTCTTCTGAATACACACCATCGGGGAGCTTTGCTAAATCATACAGAGGGGAAGTAATGTAGGAATATCATTTTTGGTATCTCTCGCACTAAGCGCAGAGCGATCATCGGTAAGGAGCATCGGCGCGGATGGCAGCGGCTAGTTCGGGCTCCCACTTGTCGCCGTTGGAGAGCAGTTTTTCTGTCGCTTCAGTTAATCCTGCTGGTGGCAGATCCGGCAATTGGAGTGACAAACCTTTGTTGTAGAGAAGTTCTTCTCTCGTCTCGGTGGCGTATTCGGCGTTGGGGCTCTCGACGATGGCGTCGACGGGACACGACTCCTGGCAGAAGCCGCAGTAAATGCACTTGGTCATGTCAATGTCGTAGCGGGTCGTGCGGCGAGAGCCGTCGGCACGCTCCTCGGCCTCGATGGTGATGGCCTGCGCAGGGCAAATCTGTAGCAGAAAAAGAAAAAAAAAAAATTAGAAATGGGCGGGCGCAAACCAATTGGCGGGTGAGGTTTGAACATACAGCTTCACACAGCTTGCAGGCAATGCAGCGCTCTTCGCCTGAGGGGTATCTGCGGAGGGCGTGCTCGCCACGGAATCGGGGGGAAATGGGACCCTAAATCGGCGTGTCAATCACAGCCTTCATCGTTTCTCGCCTCGTGCGGTCTGGAATCGGAGGCGCGAGCGTACCTTTTCAAAGGGGTAGTAGATGGTATAACTGCGGCATCCAGTCAGCGGGCCCGACCTATAAAAGAAAGTATTCTGGAAAACCCATGATGCCCACTCAATCCAAGCGGGCATCGATCCGGAAACCTCGGGTAATGAAGCGAACATACGGAGGTCGGAAAAATTGCTCCATGAGCAGGTACATTCCTCTGGCCATCTCGGTCATGAGGAAAAACTTGCCCACGCGGTCGAGCGTGCTCTCGCGGTCCCAGGACCACTCGATACGCTTGCTCTGGCGGAAATTTTGCGGGGGAGGTCCGTTAGGCGTGGCGTAGCCTCGCAGCTGCGTGGCCGCGGCGGCGCGGACGGCCACGAGCGCGGCTGTCGACCTCGAGGTTGTCGCGGCGGCTCGGGTCAGCTGGCGGCTGGCCAGCATGGCCGTGGAGGTAGTCAGGGCCGGCGCCATCTCGCTCTATTCGGGTACGTCGTCGTCGTCGTCGAATTGCAAAGGGACGCTTGCAATTGATGTCGTGCCGGGCCCGTCGGAGAGGGGCAAAAAGCTGGTCGGGTTGGGATTGAGGTCTTGGTGGCGAGCTGGGGCGAGAGGGCGGACCGTTTTGGTGTTCAATTAGCTTTATTTCCTGGTGTTGCGCTGCGGGATTACAATGTTCGGGCTATGATTGGGTAGTTGGGGGTCACGTGCGTGGGCACGTGCTTGCCTCTCAATGTTGCTGTTACTCTTAATAACTGTCTCTTATTATTAGCCAGCTCGGCGCTTAATAATTGCCGAAATAGTATTTCTTTGAAGAACGACGAGCGACCTTCATGGCCAATCGCATTATTTCGCTGTTCTCAGTCCATACCCTGTTCCCATCGAGATAGGTCATGCCTTTCTCGAGTGGAGCAGAGCCTATCTCGCCGAAGCTGGCTGCTGTGTAGTCTAGATTTCCGTCAACTCAGGTTGCACGAATCGCTCGACGATTTGTCAATGATCTCGCCGTTGTGGGCAAGGGAGACTGCAGCAACTCACCTAAACTGGTGCCATTCTTACGTTCGCCGCACTTGTCACCACAGTCCGTACGGATACTCATCATGCACGAAAACAATTGTGCTTGCGTTTCCAACCTACGAAGGCAGCGAGCGCCCGGTGAGTTGAAACCGCCCATGCAAGGCCTGTGAGGCATCGAGACCCGCCAGGTCGCGGCAGTGGCCCAACAAAGCAAGCCCTTTACAATATACGAGCTGCATGCGTGCGTCAATGGCCAGGCTGGCGCCAGATACTGAGTAGCCAGAGGCTGAGTTGGTTGTTGATATAAGCAGCCAGCTCCCCATCAATTCGAACAATGTTAACCTATTCATCCTACCTCCTGTCATTCTATCTTTTTGACTTTCAATCCAATCAATTCATCTCAGTATTAGTTCAAGCAACTCAACCATGTCGAAGAATTCATCCACTGAGTTCGCGATCGAAAAGGTGTATAGCCGCAGCAGGCCCGTGTTGCTGACTGAATGCCTCAACCGAACTGTGAACCGCTTCCTCATCGAGTTCCTCGACCAAGGCGGCGTGAAGCCCCACGTGACGTTCAAACTCCTCTTTGCATCGACTGTTTGGGATGCTAGACTAGCCGAAGACGTCTATGGCTACCGCCTGAGCATGGAATTCGCGGGCTTGGGCGAGTCGCAAGACGGAGGCGAGCTCTTGATTAAAACCTTGTCCTACAACGGATCGAGCTGGAAGTCATATGGGTCATTCGACTTTGCTGTGACTGCTCAGAGGCCTCTTATCGACTGGATCAACGATATTCGTGACTTGACCGAGTTTAATTTTACACAAACGACCGAGGTGGGAAATATGGCGGGATGTCGCGACTTCGTGTGAGATAGAACCAATGTCCCCTTGATCGAACAGACTGCGCTGACCATTATCCTGGCGAAGCTCCCAGAGCATGATTACGTGGAACCGACACGGTTTTGTATCGTGGGAATGGATTGGGCAGGCACGCCCCTTTAACGCCCGCATTGAGGGTCTATCGCGGGCATATGACGACCCTGGTTTCCACGCACTCATTGGCCACCGCTTTTACTATGGGCAGCCGGGCAACAGATCCATGGCGACATCCCTTCCTATCCACCGCGGTGTGTTTTTGAACCAGATGTTTCGTCGCAGGACCGAGCATCGCGGCCACCGAATCCCATATAGAGCTGAATCTGAAGCACGGGCTCATGCCAGCCATATTCAGGCTGCCGACGGTCCGGGCGGTAGGATCCCTGCGCGATACGAAGGAGCTGGCGGCGCAGGAAGTGCCAGTCAGCATTTTGCGCGGTATGGCCGGTACTAAAGAGCCCTTTCGAGGTCGGGCGTGGTGTTGCGCTTGTTCTCGCTCTGTGGCATACATGCACAACAGAGCCGCAAAGTAGCGTGGATAGGTCTGATTCACGTTGTGGCAAAGATCAATCATCCAGCCGCTTCCGTGACCGGCTTCAATAACAGTGACGGGCAATTGCTCAGGAACCCGGAGCCCTCTCGACCGTTTATCTAAGTCTTGCCTCGAAGAAAGCTCAATATAATAACATGGGGCATTGACAGCGTGGCGGGCAAACGGGCACTCCTTCATGGTCGATGCAGGTCTAGCGAATTTTCGTTCTTTTCTTTCTTTTTCTTGTTGTTTGAGTGTTGCCATTTGAGCGACTGGTTTGATTTTGAATATATATTCCTGGGCTACAATTCCAATCGTTTCCTAGTTCCTCTTTGAAATCCTATGTGTATGAGGTACTGGCTCACTTACTTAGTGTCGCGCAGCGTAGCAAAAGTGAGATCTCACAAGAAGCCGTGGATTTGGTAATAGCCCTTATGTGTGCCCCTATCACTTCAATATCCAGAGAGGAGCAATGAGTAATACCGCCCACCAGGTATGTAAGCAACGGCCTCTAATTGGTCCTCGCCCACTTGGAGCTGTCGTCAGTTGTCGAAGAGGAGCGGCAAAAGCGCCCGCTGTTTCATTTACATAACTAGGGATGGCCGTAGCTGCGAGCGACCAGCCTACGTGCCTACTTAGGTACCCTCTTTTTCTCTTTTGCTGTGTGGCTACCATTGCAACATGGCTCCAAGCACCGCCCTCCCCGCCCAGCGCCAAGAAGGCAACAAGGCAGCCACAGGTCAGCCCAGGACGAACGAAAACGCAGGACAACATACGACACGGCGTTTTCCATGGCGCAGCTGGGATGGTGAGTGGGCATTGGCCGCCGACATTTAACATCTGCTCTAGGTATCGGCTCTCCGGGCGGCTTCTCGCGCGACCCCCTGAACCCCCAGCTCTTTGGCGGGTAATGATTGAGTGATAGCCGAAATACTCGGCCGAGGCGGAGCATGTCTAGTTGACCGGGTCTCCTTTGCGGCCTTTACCGTGGGTTTCGCCGCCATCTACCTCGACAAGGAGCGCAACAAGGCGCCGCACCTTGCCACCCCGCACGGCGCGCTGGGCGTAACGCTTACGATGCTGCTCCTCGGTCAAAACGCAGTCGGCTTCACCATGCGGGCGACGCCGGCGCTGTACGGCGGTGAGGCGCGCGCTCAAAAGCTGTGGAAGCTGCTCCGCGCGGGCGGCTAGGCTATATTCCTGCTTGCTATATTCCTGCTACTGCCGGCTACGTTTGCCACCGTGGCCGACACGAGGTTTGTGCGCAACTCCCTCAACATCGGTGCGTGAATATTTTTCGCGCCCATGGCTCCGATCGCCGTGAGTATCTTGCCACGTTTCACAAGTACAAGCTGGGCTTTACGAAGAGATAGGCGTAGCGACCCGGAGATTGCGGCAGCGTGGGAATTTCGAAGTTCGTTCTAGACAAGCTGCGAACTAATGTCAATATCTACGACGCGTATAAAGACGAGTCATAAGAGATGTGTCGGGTACCAGATGCAGTGTGTACAACACAAAAAAACAGAATGCAAAGCCCAGGAGTACCAGGCTTACATGGTTCGCCACGATGTGCCCGTTTGGGTACTTCATTGCACGGTCAACAACGCGTTGCGGTCATTAAAGTGACTGGCTCGATAATACACTTCTCAAAAGTGGTTACTCGCTATTCTCATGAGTATCGTCAGCGTGACCTACTACTCTCATGAGGTGACCCTTACTAATTAGCTGGAGGCGTTTACTTTGCTGCTCGGCCCGCCTAGCCCGCTGCGGCCCGCTGCGTGGGGTTCTTCTTCGATGTACCCCGAGTGGCCAGTCTTCTGTACTAAAACAACTCAAGGTCAGGGCATTAGCTGGAACACTACGTCAGTATCATCAGCTGTTATTGTTGGTTCCGTCAGGGAAATAACGTACGCTATCACGGTTGATTGGTTGGTGTTTTTGCTGCTTGTTGATTGTGTTCTTCTTGTGTGTGTGTGTGAGCTGCAGGCAGGAGCCTGCAGCGAAAGCTCTAGGCGTATCTTGCACAGTCTAGTATCGGCACACCCTAGTTGCCGCCGGGCGACAACTCATGCTTAGTCAGGGCTAATACGAACCCACAACCCGTCCAACCGTTCTTGTTGGGAGACACCATATTGGCATCTCACAGTGCATTCCCCTCATGACAACACTCAAGATGAAGACAGTGGAGCAGTTACAAGAAATAGCTAACTCGATCACTCTTGAAGAGCTACATGATGCGCGTGAAGCGGCTGGCCTTTATCGGTCTGGATTTCCGTACCCGCTTGATTCTTCTTCTCCGTTGTTCTACGTCAAATACGGGTCTGGAAGGCAATGCTTCAACAACATGGAGGCCGCAACTCAAGTCTTTACGCGCGATTCCCTGAAAGCAATGTCTGTTTCAACCACCGATGGCGGCAACCTTCCCCGCGTTCCCAAGATATTTCGTGTTTTTGGGGGGTATTACATTGTCATGGAATATGTCCAAGGAAAGACGCTTCTGGAGCTCGCAGAAACAAAATCATGGGAGGAGCAGCTTCAATACATTGATCGCATTGCCGAAGCTGTCGATGTTCTGCTCAAAATCCCTATCCCGGCTGAGGCGGCCCCAGGGCCATTCGGAGGAGGTCTTATCAAACATCCACTCTTCAAGGATAGTGAAGCGCCAAAGGTCTTCAACGACGTCGCATCTCTCCAGGAGCATGTCAATTATATGAGCACCTTGCCTCAGAAATCCAGATATACCGCTAATCCTCCACGACCCGAGTCTACTTTCGACAACAGACTCTACCTGGTTTACGGCGACTTCTACCCGGGCAACTTCATCTTCGATGCAAATGGGAGTCTGTGGATAATAGACTTTGGACATGCCAATCTCCTGCCGCTATGTTTTCAGACATATGCGCTGCTCCAACCTTTTCCTGCGTCAGGGCAGTACGCGGCTGAAATCTACGATCGGTTGAAGACTGAACTGCCTACCGAAAATATGAAAGCCATGAGACGAGCTGCTGGGTGGTTCGGCATGTCCGTGAGATGGCTCGGTATGTCTGATACTTGAAGTGCCAAAGCTCACAATACTAATCCACCACAGGTATGTCAAGGGATGACGTCTTCCAGGGTGACTACACACCGACCTATACTTTTCCAGAGGTCATGTCCGCAGTAAAGAGTCAGCCAGACACCCTGCGAAGCATGTTCCTGGAAAGATGTCACTCTTGGCTAACCGAGCACAAATATACTTCGTTGTTACTCGCCAGCGGTGCGCTGGGTCTGAGCCTCGCCTTGAAGTACATGAGTGGCAGACGCACGTGAAACTGGCGTCATATGTGACACTCTGGAGTTGGAAAGTATGTATAATGTCCCAGATTGTCTCGAGTCATGTCCAATGGGCGCCGGAAGAGTGAGCAAGCCAATCGACATCCGGACGCGGAAAAACCTACAATAATTCTCCCTGCGAGTGCGTGCGACTAGACTTCCGAGAGTCCACAATATTTTCCGCAGGGGCTTGCTACCTGATAGCACATTTGAGGGTGTGACTGCTGATGTCTATGCGAAGGGCCGGCTTGCAGGCGACGTGCGGTATTGAAGCAAAGGCTCGGAGTAGATGAAATGATGAATAGGAGAGCATTAGCCTTTGGTGGACACATTGTATTCAGATCGCCATGGCTCAAAGCCAAAGCAGAATCGCAATCAAACCCGAGACGCTCATGAAATGCTGACAACACGGCCCGGCCCGAACACTGGGCCACTCTGACCTGGCGGACAGCCTGCCCGTGCCCCCACTCCCACATTGAATTCCGTCCGCGTCTTCAAGACTGGCACGGTCATGTTTCATGGTATGTCCAAAAACCAAGTCTGTTCATAATCTTTTTTCGAAAGCGTCAAGTGAGTGGAGTCTTTGCGAAGCTATTCTATAGTACATCACTTATAATTGCACAGATCAATGGTTTCTTATTCACGACTATACGTACCTAGAGCAAAAAAAGGCAAAAATAATGTACAGCACCCGGTGTTCGCTGGTCGTCACCGACCCAACTACTAATCTGGCGCTCAAGTGGTTATCTATCGGAGATCGGACGGGATCCAGATTTGTCACTCGGCTATGGCCGTAC
>JAQYTR010000705.1:0-24408 GCA_030914405.1 Beauveria sp. AdecLV25a
CACGGCTGGTGTCGCGCTGCAGTGCGTCGGAGACGTGTAGAGTGCGACTTGGCACAGCATGCACAAAAAATGTCTTTTTTGTTGGGTGTGATGATTGTTTTTTTTTTTTTTTTTCCTTTTTTAAAGCTGTTTTTATTATATTTGTGCCTGGCTTCTTTTTTTTTTTTCAATGGTCTGTAGTCGGCGACTTTTCTCTCCTCTTTCCTTTGCATTGGACTTTTTCTTTTCTTTTTCTTTTTCTCAGTTTTTTTTTTTTTGATAGGTAATACTTTACTTGCTGGCGGGCAGCGGGTCTCCTCTCCGCCGCAGTGTGGAGCCTTGTCCAGCGCAGCCCGTCAACCCGTCTTGCCCGTCTTTGCCTGGCTGGGCTGTTGATGGCTGGAGGGTTGGAGCATCAAGCATGTACTGGGTACAGATTGTCCGTACACCGTACAGCTTGTGTCTGGCGGCGGGACCTTTTCCCCCCTGCCAGGCATCTTTTGTATTGGGTTACTTGCAGTTGTTGACACAGCGCGGCCGCTGGACATGAGGCCAGCACGGGTGTCATTATTATGAATCAACTGGACCTCGGCGCCGTCAAATACCAGTAAAACCGGTAAACACTGTGTAAACATGGCGCAGGTAGGTACTGTCTAGCAAAATACCCGTTACAAGGGGCTGTATCGGCGCTGGCCGCCGTTACCCACTGAAAGGCTGCTATTTTCAGGCTGCTGGGTCCAGACACTTTGTCCACAACGACATGCTGAACCTGTGCCAATGCTGACTGGACACGCTGGAGTACCGAATTGTCAATGTTTACCTGACCATGGATGGTCCTGATCTAGCCCAGAAAGGTACCTAATATTAGCCTCCAACCTGACCAGCCTGGTCTGGCGGCCCCTTTCACCTGCTCAGATCCCTGCCCGTATTGAAAGCCATCGTTGTCTGCAACAGCCACGGCCGTCCCGTTGTCTCGCCCGCCGTGCCTTTGCCTCTGCCTCTTGACTCTGCTGCCTCCCCTTGCCGCTAGCCTACCGAACCGCTACTCTCTCCGTTTGCAGCCCGTTCATCCGCTCACCTCTTTTTTTTTCCCCTTCCTCCTTCTTCATCCCACACTCGTTGCGGCGCTTCTTCTTCCCCCGAAAAAAGAGGTCTCTTGCTGTCGAACCTCATTCTTTTTCCTTGTCGTTTTCTTAATTCACGTTTCGCACTTTCGCCTCCAATACCAGGGAGGCCCTGTCTACTCCGCTATAATATCTCCGCTTCTCTTCTCTTCTTAACGCCACGGTCCCTGAACCTCGAGCAGGCTCTTCCTGTCCACCTGCCTGTTACGCTGCCCGATCCGCACCGCACCCTCTCTTCTTCCTCTTCTCGCGTCTCCGACCTCTGCGTCTGCTTGCCATCTCTCACTGCGTCCCTCCAAAATAGCTGTGCAACCGAATAGACCAAGTTTATCGCCGGCTACTTTCTCAGCCCAGCACGGAACAACTCGCCTGATTTTTCCTCGTCTTCTCAGCCTCGATTTCACACCGAAACCACGCGGTTCATGATCGAGCACCGTAACAACCACCGACATAGGCTTTTGACTTTGCTCACTGCTGCATGATAAATACGCCAGCCAAGCGCATTGCTACAAGTATCCTAGGTCTCACATTTTGCTAGTCAATGTAAGTTCCATGCATTCCCTCCGCCAGCATACCTCTGCCACGTCGCCAAAGCCATCTCAGCCAGTTGTCTCGGAGCAACTACCTTTGATCAATTCTCCTAAAAGCCCTCGCACCCTTGTGCTTGCTTGGTTGCGCACAAACGCCCAATGGCCAAGGGAAAAATAAAGGGGAAATCTGCAGCAATTTGATTGACTAACATTCTTTCTCTATTTGCTGCAGATTGAATTCTGCCTTTTTTTCGACGCCGTCCCTCGTTTGCGAGCATCGCCGTTATTCCTTCGCCCCTTCAGCGCCTCCCCAACGGCTCCAACGCTTCGACGTTGGCTGCGCCATCGCCTTTAACTGCGTTGTGGGACCTCGTATCGCCCCGTCTGCCTACGACGACAACAGACTCAGTTTTAAAAAAAAAAGACGACGCTTCTTGTGAAATTTGAGCCCTTTCCATTGCTCATCTCGTCACAGCGAGCTTTTGTGGGCGAACAGTCTCTGGCTGCATCATTCCTCACCAGCCCCGATGCCTCGATTCGCCGGCGCCTTTAGCCGGCGCAAGTCTGTCGCCGACAACCTCGAGAATGTCGACCTCAACGCCCCTGCTCAGCCTTCATTCAAGGTTCTGGAACGCAACACGCATGCAATCAGTCGATCCTTCGACGGCGGTGCCAAGATGGCGGCCCCCAAACCTCCCCAACACACTCTCCTGAGGCCCGTTCATGACCCTCATGAGGACAACATGTTTGCCGACTTTAAGACTAGTCGGTAAGTGACTTTTGCTAACTTGTAGCCATGGCTCTATCGTCTCTGATGCTAACCATACCTCCTCAGGGGCAGTGGCCTTTCCAATACCACGCAAGCCACCTCGACTGATAATTCGTCTCGCCACAGCAATGCATCGACTGCACCTTCATCCGCCGACATGCACGGAAACAGCTCGCCCATCGAGGCACGCCAGGCTACCAAGGCAACCACGCCTCCTGAAGCCGATGGGCCTGCTCGTGGACCCTCGACAAAATCCATCAGTGCATCCTTGTTCAAGGCTCATCGCACCTGGTCATTCGGAGGCCAGAAAAAACAATCGATTCCGCCTCCTCGAGAAGAACCCGCTGTCCCTGACCTGCCACCAATGTTGACGATACAGACTGGCTCTGCTAGCGTCTCGACGGAACCAGTCAAATCGCCGCCAACCCCCAGCTCTCCCGACGAGAAAAAGGCGCTAGACCTGGGTGGGGACTTTGGAGCCATGTTTTCCAACCGTGGTCTCGACACCGTCCGCGAAACTGCCTCCAACCCCCGATCTCTTACG
Source organism: Beauveria sp. AdecLV25a (assembly GCA_030914405.1). Lineage (NCBI taxonomy): Eukaryota > Fungi > Ascomycota > Sordariomycetes > Hypocreales > Cordycipitaceae > Beauveria > Beauveria sp. AdecLV25a. The sequence continues at coordinate 2,947 of JAQYTR010000705.1, forward strand.
GGAAACCGAACCAACACCATGCCTGCCTCAATGCCAGAGCCTGCTCCAAGCTCGGAATCCACACCGACAGCCACCTACCCTACCGAATACAAGAAATCCACGCCCTCTCCTGTTCTCGACGAGGACGCCAAGCTCCTCCGCGACTCTTTCACTGCCATGAAGTTTCTCGACAGCCCCAACGCTGACAAAGGCCTGTCTGCCACCGAATCCTTTTACAGCAGACAGCCTCGAAACGATCCTATCGCCCGCAAGCCGGTCACAATTGCCGAGAGTTTCACCAAAGACAACGACGATAACCTATTCGAGGGCCGTACACATTCCTTTGCTAGGAACAACCACAGATATATCAGCCAGCGCACCACCCACCCTCCCCGAAACAAGGTCATGACCCCTGCTCAGTTCGAACAGTACAGGCAGGACAAGGAGAGGCAAGGTATGACTGTCAAGGCGACGGGCCCTATTCCCAGCGCTAGTCATGCACTCCCGCCCTTGCCGCCCAAGCAAGAAGAGGACGACGAAGACGAAATCAACTACGATGACGATGAGGACGAGGCCGAGAAATCCAGACAGCAAATCAAGCAGCGCCGTAAGCAGGAAGCTCATATGGCTGTCTATCGACAGCAGATGATGAAGGTCACTGGCGAGCATGCCGCCCCTCCCGTTGCCCCTGCGCGTCCCAACCTGCCTGCGACTATGAGCGCCCCTCAGCTGTCGACGATGAAGCCCCAGTCGAATCCAATTCCCGGTGCGTCTGACGAAGAGGAAGATGACGAAGTTCCCCTGGCCATTCTTCAAGCGCACGGATTCCCTGCTAAGAACAGGCCTCCCACCCGCCTGAGCGTGTCTGGCTCCAACCCGAACCTCCGAAGCTCTTACCAGCCATCAATTTCTCGCCCCCAGTCCGTCGTAGGCGATGTTTCGACCTCTGCTAACCGACGTTCCTCGGGCCTCCCCGCGTTTGCCCGCGGCCTCCCGCAGGACCCTTTCGTCGGTGCATCCATCCACAAGCCGCTCGTTCGTGAATCGCTTTCCTTCCATGAGGGCCCTCGTAACAGCCAAGGCCTTCTTCACCCAGGCGGCCTGGTTGGTGTCATTGCCAACGAGGAACGATCGAGGGCTCTGCGCCGCGGCAGTCCAAACATTGGCGCCGGCAGACCCCTGCCGACTAACATGTACCCACAAGCTGGACCCGGTGGTTATGACCCTGTCGCTGGTATTCCTCACCAGATGATGTATGGTCAGGGTGGCATGAACGACATGGGTGGCGGAAATATGATGCCGGGGATGAGCTCTGGGGAGCAGTCCCAGCAGCAAATGACGCAGCAAATGCAGCAGTTTATGCAAATGCAGATGCAGTTCATGCAGATGATGGCGATGAACCAAAACCAGCAAAATCCTCAAGCAATGCCGCAGATGCCTCAGATGCCTCAGATGTCCCCGATGCCCAACGGCCCTTACCCAATGCAACAGCAGCAGGGAGGCTACAATGCAACACAGTCTGTGGGCAACCTGTCGTCACGGCTATCAGTCATGGGTGTGGATCCAATGATGGATCGTTTTGATCCCAATATGCGCACCATGAGCATGGTTCAACCTCCTCCGCAGTTCATGGGCCATCATCCTGGCTATGCAGGCTCCACCCACGGCTCTATCTCTGGCGGCATGGGATATGCGCCCTCCATCGCACCCTCTGAACGCAGCAATGTCGGGCTGCCTGGCCGCTACAGACCGGTCTCTCACCTTGCTGTCCCGGGCCCCAAAGTCCCCCCGCACAATGATCCGTCCTTCACCGTGTCTGGGGGCTTGGCAATTTCTGACGGCAACAAGAGTCGTTCATCTCTAAACGTGTCCCGAAAGGCGTCTGATGGATCCGACGACGACGACGAATCTGGCTGGGCAGCTATGAAGGCGAAGCGCGACAAGAAGCTATCGCTCTGGCACAGGAAGAAGCCCCTAAGCGGTGATCTGACTAACGAGCAGCTGGCCGGTATCTAAGCTATCGCCACACTCTTATCGGCCTCATTTCAACCACCTACCACATTCATTGAAACCGACTGGTTTTTGCATATAAAAGACGAAAAGTGCAGCAGCGCATTTGGAAAACAATTACATAATTGAGAGCTGTTGAACCGTTTTTGACGTCATTTTCATGTTTCTTTTGGGATACCTCTTTTATTTACCTGTAAACCACCCCTTCTTCTTGGTTTATGATTTGCTTGTCAGCCATTTACAGGTCCTTTGGAGAATGGATTAATTTTTACTATTATATTGGGAAGCGACTTACTTTTTTCACATCATCTTAGATATCGAGCTCGCAGTTCTGGCTTTGATGTTGCAATCACATTTCATGTTGCATGATAGATTCGAGGCAGACATTCATCAAGGTGGTAATAAGAATAATTCGAGTTGAAACCCCTGTCACATTTGATCCCAAATGGCTCCTATGACTTCGTCCACGTGTGATTGAATTTATATGCTTTTTTGTTGGAAACTCGCATCTATCTCTTACCAATGTTTATCCCTCGATCTTGCCGCTGGCCCACTCACTGCGCTTGACGCCCATCTCGACAGCGGCGAGGCCCCAGTCCTCGCCGTGGTTGTGGCCCTTGCCGTCAACGCCGGCGCGCGAGAGCGCTTGTTCGTCGCTGAGCACCGTCAAGACGCCAAAGATGACGGGCACGCCCGTGTCGAGCTGCAGGCGCATGAGACCATGTGAGACGGCATCGGCAATGTACTCAAAGTGCATCGTCTCGCCCTTGATGAGCACGCCGACGGCGATGATGGCGTCAAAAGTCGACGACGTAGCGGTGGCAGAGGCGGAGAGGTCGGCCGTGGACGAGGCGAGCAGGTCGCCTGCGGAAGCGCCACCGGCGGAGGAGGCGGACTGGACTTGGGAGGCGGCGTAGAGGCTTTGATTCCGGTCAGTGGGGGTAAGGTAGAGGAGACAGGGGAAAGAAGAACGGACCGCTGCGCAGCAATGGGAAGCTCCCAGGCGCCGGGGCACGACTGCACGACAATGTTGGACTCCTTGACGCCGCACTCGAGCAGCTTGGCCTTGGCGCCGGCGACGAGCGGCTCGATGACGGTGGCGTTCCACCGGGCGTGGACGATGCCGATGCGCAGGCCGGCGCCGTCGTGCTGCTGGGGGGTAGGGCCCTTGAGAGAAGACATGTCGAGAAGGGAGAAGAGAGAAAGAATGCGGCTGGGATGTATGGGTAACGAGCTTGCTGTCGGGGTTGAATTGGCTGGAGAGGAGAAGAATGTGTTTTCTGGACCTTGTCGGGATGCCGCTCGCTTTGAGGCCCGTGATGGAGGGGTCGCGGGGCAGGCTGTTGGGCGGGGCTGGGAGGGCCGCGCCTCTAGCTCTGCAAGCTGCTGGCCAACATTTCTCAGCTGCAATTGTTCAATTTTACATGGCAAAAGAAGAGATGCTACGTTTTTTTAGACTTGAGTGAATGGGGAGTTGACGGACAATCCGAAAGTCGGGCAGATAATGCCTCGCTTGGGCGTCGAATGGGTCCAACGACTCGCCAGCTGGCAACCGGATGACTGACAGCTGTCAGACGAAATGGGAGGCAAAGGCGGCGTTTCTGACATGTCATGCTCATTTGAACCCTTACATTCGAAACAACTTACTGTACCGGGGTATATACTATCGTGTTCTTCTAGAAGCATGCCTATTGCAAAACTTAGTTCAGCAACTGCTCAACTGATCGGCTCCTCCGCCGGCATCGCCTCGCCCTACGCTGTCGTCAAGGAGCTCCTCGACAATGCCATCGACGCCGGTGCCGACGCCATTGAGGTCGCCCTCTCGCCCAACACGCTCGACCAGGTCCGCGTGCGCGACAATGGCCACGGTATCGCCCTCGACGACCTCGACAGCCTCGGCCGGCACGCCCACACCAGCAAGCTGACCGCGTTTGACGAGCTCACCACGGGCCAGGTGCGCACGCTCGGCTTCCGCGGTCAGGCTCTCGCCAATATAAACACAGTCGCGACGGTCGACGTCGTCACCAGGACGGCGGACGAGCCCGTGGCTACAAAGGTGCGACTGGCGGCAAACGGCGGCATCGGGGGGACGTCTTTGCCGGTGTCTGCGACGACGGGGACGACGGTGCAAGTTGCGGGCTTGTTTGGAAATATGCCCCCGAGAAGGCAGCTCCTGATGAAGGAGGCCAAAAAGACGACGACGAGGATCAAAGAGTTGTTGATGGCATATGCGCTGGCCAACGCGGCACTGCGGATTAGTTTTAAGGTACTGGGCGATGAGAAACAAAGTTTCAAATATGGGCAGACGAGGAATCGGGACTTGAAACAGTCGGTTATCGAAATGTTTGGGGCGGCGGTCGCCGCCAACGGACAGACGCACCGGTTCGCCAGCGCAAAAGGCACGTGTACGCTGATGGCGTTTCTACCGAGTGTGAATGGCGACCAGAAAGTCTTTGCGGGAAAGGGCTCGTTCATTACTGTCAACGGCCGGCCAATCAGCTCCGCAACGGGAATTGGCAAGGCGCTCATGGGCGTGTTCAAGACAAAAATGCTGCACAATTGGCAGCAGACAGGACTGCCGACAGTGCAGAAGCCGCTTTTATTGCTCGAGATTCTTTGCCCATTTGCAGATTATGACGCAAATATAGCTACGATGAAAGATGAGGTTCTTTTTGCGGACTCGGATGCTCTGCTGCAGACATTTGAGGAGCTGTGTGGAACGATTTACAGTAAAACTGCGACACTGGAGTGCTCCGAGCTGAACAAACACAACGGCGAGCATGACAATATGTCTATGAATTGTTTGAGAACGTCCATTACGGACAAGCTAGTGTCGGTACAGATGCGAACTGCATGCAAAGTCAACATGCTCCGAACAAACAGCAACGCAACCGACGAGGGAACTGATTTTATGGAAGTTGAAGTGACAGTACCAAAAAGGCGCCAGTTAGAGATAAGAGAGACCCCGAGGAAGAACGAAAATCTCTTCAAAGATACTACATCAAAGTTAGTGCACGGCATTACACGATACTTTCAGCCGACTGGAGCCGATTTCGAAATTGCCACGGACGATACGGCCACTCCCGAGCGGCCACAAGCCGAAGAGAGCAGCATCGACCTGAATGAAACGGCTTACGGAAAGTTTGAGAGGATGCCCCTGAATGATGTGCCCGACTCCACGCTCAACATACTTGCCGGCATCGACGATTCGCCGCCGTCGGACCACTCCAGCCAGCAAGGGGACAACGCGCCACCACGTCTCAGCGACCTGCACGGCACGAGCTGGAGCATCCAGCGTCTGATGAACCAGCGCGTCGCTCTGCACAATGTACCGTCCAGGGGCACCACAGCGTCGGCCAGCCCGCCAACGCCGCCGCGAGGCCGGGTTCCACAAACACGAGGTTTGCGAGAGGACAGGCGACAGCAGGCTGCACAGCAGCGTGACCGAACGCTGCCGCCGGTCATGCGCACGCCGCCTCCCTCTGATTCCATGAGAGAAGAGTCTCGGTTCGTGCCTGCTTCGTACGTAGAAGGATGGCATGGAGGACGGCAGCCGTCGCCGGTGAGCTCGAGCAGTTCTGAGAGCGGCGGCCCGGCCAAGGAGGCTTGGGGCCGCGAGCAGCAGCAGCAGCGAGGGCTAGCGATGATAGGGCTGCCGAGTACAAGAAATGGAGGGAATAACCTAAGGGGTGTTGCATCGGGTGTGCCAAGAATGGGCCGTTTGCCAGCCACTCGACCGAGGCAGCAGACCACCACCAGCACCACCACCACTATGGGACGGCCCCTGGCGCGACAGCCGGAATACGAGGCCGACGGCGAGACTGCCCCTCAGGAAGAGTTATTCTCACCCGCAGGCTCCATGAGCCGTGCTAGCCATCTCAGGGCACATTTGCTGCGAGCGGACTCTGTGGACCGCGAGGCGAGCGTCGTCGAGAGCGCTGGTGATACACCGCCGCAGCCAAAGCGACGACGCGCCGAGAGCCATGCCCCTGCGCAGCATGCGAAGCTGTCGGAACCGGGATATGCAACCTCGCGAGCTGCGACGGAGTCGCAGAGCCTGCTGCCTCTGGAGTGCATACCGCCGAGCATGGCGACTTGGCGCAGCGTTCTGACGACGGATGTAGATTTCTCGGATGTGCGCATGTTGATGAATCTGGAGAGGGATGTAGACGAGTATATTCAGAGTGGATACATGACATTTGGTTTGAAGAATGTCACGAGACGGGATGCCATGTGTTTGGAATCTCGCATGCGGCGAATCTGTCAGGTTTGATGTGCGTGCATGGATGGGTATGGGGAACTTTGCTATGGTGAAGGATGTGGTGCAATGAATGGGATCTACGTACGTAGCTAAAAAGGGAAAATCTAATAAATAATTTTGCTGGGTTACTCGATCAACAGTAGAACAAAACGGAGTGAAAAGGAGGTTGGGGTGGCTCGATCGCGAGCGGAAGCTGAGCAGGCCGTTCACTGTAGACGCCGCTATATGAAACGCCTACATTTCAACACGGAGGGATCCTAGCTATTGGCGATTGAGTCTTGCTAGAAAAGGCGTCGTCGGGAAAGGCTGCGTTTTTTTGCTTGGCCACGCGCAGAGACCGCAGCAGCACGAGGTGCCGACACCAGAAAGAGTAGCAGACTCTCCCTCAAGTAGGGTGGCTCGCGACGGATATTCTTTTGCAGACCTGCACCTGGAGTGCGAGAGGAACTGTGGCTAAAGACTATGACGCGATCAAAAGAACACTGGCCCATGACTGCATCTCGCGTCGATTGGCTCTGGTTTGGCCAATGGGGGAAGGGGACGGTGAGCTGCAGAACCGATGTCCGAGACGGCAAAGGTGAATCATTCCATTGATTCAATACTTGATTTGGGATGTGCTGGCATGCTGCTGCTTCGGAACCAGTTCTTGTGAGGATCATTGGGTCGATTGCCAGCCCTGATGCGTTGTCGACACTATCCCAAGCGAGACATTGAGGAGCATTTTCGACCAGGATCCACGGCCATGAAAATGAGGACAATGCCGTCTTTCCCGAAGACTGTGTAGTAACTTGGGAGAGGTGACAAGGCCATTGGCCCGGGTCAGGGGCCGGGCCAGTCATGATGTAAAGACTTACTTCCTTGGACCTAGTTACACGGCTGGTTGTGCCATCCATGTATGATACTGGCAAAGAAGGAAATGGGCAATTCTTTCTTCTTTGCTTCGCGTCCTGGAAATACAGCGGCGAAGCCGTGGCACATCGACGCCCGTCTGCCACCTGCCGACGGCAGCTCCTGAGAGATATCATATGCCCTTTGTCTCTCTCACCCGGCGCAGAACGGTTTGGCGTAGCAACTCTAGCGTCTGCGCGCATTGCAAACATCCCAGCGCCGGACTTCGCGCGGCACCGGCAAATAACGCAGATGAGTGGACACGCCTATGCCGGTACACCGTTGCGAATAGCAGCATGACAGCTGAACAAGTTCAGCGCACATGAGGCATTGTTTCCGGGAAGATAACTCGCCATTAGCGAGGGCCCCTGGTGCACTCTGGCTGCGACGCGGAGAGCGACAGCTGAGAGATGCAAGGGTTGCATAACTGCGCAAGGCAGGCCTCGGCTGCCATGCATTTGGCGCTATGCGAGTTGCCTCAAAGAGTTTTTTACAGTCGCGACTTGCAGCGACTCGGGTTATCCTGCTTGTAGACGTGTATTAGGATGCTGTTGAGCACGGGGGTGTGCACGCTCGTCGTGTGTTTGTGGTGGTGGTGAGTTCTGATGCTGCGTGTGATCTGACGGTGAGCGAGATAGTGACCAAGACTGGAATTTGAATTACAGTAAGACGTCAGTGATGGTTGAGAGACATTCGGAGGGTTCCCGAAAGGAGAAGAGCTTGTGTTGGTTCCAAGGTTAGCTTTCGAGTTGGGACCCGTGTTAGTCACGCCGTGTTAGTCACGGTGGGATAAGTTGGATGCGATAAGCGGCTCATGTTCTTGTCCGATCTCGCGTAGGACGAGATTGATGTATAAGAGCTGGCACGCCTAGCTATCAGCAGCTACCTAGCGTGGGGGTCGCTTGACCGAATGTCTTTTCAAAATGATGTAGATGACGAGCACGAGCCAGAGGGAAGATCGGCTTGGTTGCGAAGAAGAACAGACCGTCATGAACGTGTTGATGATACCAAATTAAATGAAAACATATAGCGTCCATGATTTGACAACTGAAACCACATTTGAAAGTCAATCTATTGACAAGCTCGAGTAGCGGCGATGCCGTGCGTTAGCGGGTATCGCTTCTCGTATCTGGCGGTGGGCTGTTCTTAGTTGGCCCCATATAGCCGAGAGCTGGCAGTGGAGTGTGGCCCGACGTGGCGCTGGGCGGCGTCGAAGCTGCTCGTTGTTGTGATAATTATAACTCTTTCTGGCTCGTGATGTTTTCAGCGTGCGGCGGGTCGGAGACAAAAAGATGTTGACGAGGCTGATGTAACATGGATCCGGGTCTCTCATACGCTATTTGGATGTGACAACATGACGGGCAGTTACAAAATGATACAAGAGGTGGACTTGCACCTACAATAGGCTATTACGCTGTAGAAGCGTATCAAAAGGCAGCGAGCGCTCTGCTCGTTCATGTGTATCGAGGCTGATGAATGCGATTGGGGAGTTTTGACTGCATTTCAGAAAAAGAAAAGGATGAGACGGGGAAGAATGGAGTGCAAGAAAACTTGGATGCTAAAAAAGGAAAGAAAGCATAAAAGACCCTCATCGATATCGTTTATCGTGGGATGTACAGCGCGACGCATGTAGGGGGTGGCTTAGTGCAAGTGGTGCGGTCAAGCGGGCGGGTAGGCTAGGGCTACTGAAAACTAAGCATATTCTGGACGAGGGAAGTATGAGGTGAATAAATACACGATAACATGGCCTTGTAAGCATAGGGAATGTCTCCGAGTCTCGAGAGAAGCTCAATGGCAGTAGGTTGCTGTCAGCCGAGAGCGGGCATGACGCGCGCAAAAGACGAGTGGTTCGAGACAGGGCGCGCTGATAATAAAGCAGGGGGGTAAGAGAATCGTGGTAGGGGCAGTTCTCTGTCCATGCATTGGAGACTTTTGCACAGCCTCAATCCGGTTGGTTCTGGTGCAAGTCATGGTGCATTTTTTCTTGGTGTTGCGGCGCAGCAAGCGCTCAAGACAAGTTGCCAACGCTTGAACACAGTGGACAAGAGGTTAAAATGGGTCAGTACCTACGTAGACAGCCTCAGGAGTCAGGCAACTGGACAGCCTCAGCCTGGACAGGTCCAGCCTCCAGGGCAGGGACAAACTGGCCCCCTGTGTTTACAGTGGACCGTCCTCTACTAATTTGATAAAAATTGCAAAGTAGTCAGGAAAAAGGCCTATAAATAGGAAGCAAGTCTGGGCATGACCACGAGAAGGAATGCGGATAGAAAGGGACCAGGGAGAGAGGCGATGCTGGTACTCTGGTACACTGGTTCGTGAGAGGGCGGCAATGGACCGACCTCGTGGCCTGGAGGCCAAATAGAGGCTGTTTGCGTCGCACCGAGGGGGAGACATGACGCAGTCTGGGGGAGGCTATATGAGATGAGCGTGATGAAATGAGACGAGTTTTTGCCATTGAGTCTCTGGTTTGTTGCACAAGTACGGAGTACTGACAAACGTGGATATATCTTCTGTCAGTTGAGCATTTGGACGTGACGTCGACAACTTGACAAGGTACCTGCATGTACTTGTCGCTGCATCTGCAGTGGCTGCCTGCCTGACCAAGTTGATGCATGCGCAGCGACCAAATTTCAATGGCCGAAATAGACACACGGCTTCATTCGCTTTTAATCAGAATTATAGCCATCGCCTCCTAGCCCAGATTCCAAACACGTTTCCGAGTGTTGTTTGTGCAGGCGGTGGTGTCGTTTGGGCACTGCTTAGCGGCGCCCGAAGCACTGCTAGTGGACCAAATGGGCACAACTGCCAGACATTGTTGCTCAAAAGTGCCATTCGCCATTCGCCATTCGCCATTGTATCGACCCAAGGAAAGAGGGCAACTGGGACCCTGCAGCAGCCGTGGCGCATCCGTTACAGGTGTCTGACCAGGTACTCATAGGTACCTACGTGCCTACCTATCCGCACCCGTAGGCAGGCCAGCTTTGGGTATTCTTTTGTTTTTTTGATGGTTTTTATTCATCTTCCCTGCCAGCGCCAGCCCACCATGATTCCTCACGTCAAAATGCCGGGTCAAAAAAAAAAGTAGACGGTCGCCCAAGGCACTGCCGCCTGTCTGTCCGCTTGCTCACCACCACCACCACCACCCACCACCACATGCACCACCACATCCTCTCGGTTTCTGCTCCCCCGCGAGGCTGCCATCTCTTCTTCCTCCTCTCCTCTCATCACCATCTTTTGCTCTTGGCCTCTTTCGTTGGCATCCATCTTCTTTTCAACGCCCTCGCTCCTACGTGTATTCCTTTAATATTTCCGACGCACCTTTGATTCTCTACGCCATCTGTTCCATCAATCGAATCCGTCGCCCGTTTTTTTCCCTCCGCCAGCCGTTGCAAAACTCAAATTCGAATTGTCGTTGCGTCCAGATATTCGTTCAGTTGAAGTCTGTGATGATGCGTCTTTTCTGACCCCAGCTGTCAATTTTTCTTTCGCTTTTTTATCCGCTCTCGCTTCACGACCTGAGCTGCGACCGCACCCCATCCACACACTCATGATGCGAAAACCCCGTCTGCATCCGGCTCACGCAACCTCGTCCGAACCGATCCCAGCCCGTCCTCGCACGACCTGCCGACATGCTTTGCCGGTTCAACCTTCGCAGGGAACGACGACACCGTGTCAACGCCGCAGCCTGGCTTCCATCGACAATCACCGCTTGCTCACCACCATGACGTCGACTCCGTCACACGCGGCTCATGGGCTCCCCCCGATGATGACACGGCCAGCCCGCCCAGCCCGCTCACGGCGGCGGCAGCTCGATGACCTCATGCCGACATCCGCCTTCCTCGTCTACGCATTAATCGCCCTCTTTCTCGCTGTCGCCCCCGTCTCGGCCGTTCGTATCCCCTTCACCAACTGCCTCGATGAAAAGTACATTACCGATGGAAAGCTTCAATGGAAACCCGTCTACGCCGACGCTAGCTTCGACACTACCGACCCCAGACATGAGCTCAAGGTTGTCGTTTGGGGCAATGTCACGGGCTTCCAGGACCCCAAAAACCTTCCGCCTTCGCCTCAAGATGACCCCAACCGTCTCTACTGGAAAGACGATGGCAAGACAAACGGCAAAATTATGCCGACTGGTGACACTGGCAAGGCCACGACTCTCTACCGCAGAGTCAATGTTCTCACTGATAGGCCGGTAAACGAGCGCGTCAACTTTTGCACAGAAGCTCTTAACGGCGGTCAATGTCCTCTGGGCCCCTTGTTGAACACTTCGAGAGTGTAAGTTGATCCATTGCCTACGCAATACAATACGCTAACCTTTGATGCAGCGACTTCCCTGACGACCTTTTCACCCGCCCTCGCAGTCTTTCCTCCTTTCCCTCCATGAACCTAACTCATGAATTCGGCTCCTCGTACTCATTCTCCTCCTTCTCTTCCACACTTCTCCTGCTCTCCAGTGATGAGGCAGCCACCAACATTGGCTGCATCTCATCCATCATCACTCCGGATCTGGGCTCTAATCGCAACGTCATCAAGTTCTTTCCCCTCGTTATTCTCATCGTCTGCGGCTTTGCCGTCATTTTCGCCGGCAATTTCAGCCCCTGGGGCTCCACCGATATCTTTCAATGGTCCTCCAATTACGGCCGTGATGCTGATCAGCTGAGATTGGTTACCCCGGGTTTTGGAGACTGTCTGCAGTACATTCAGTTTGCCGTCTTGACCGGTGCTCTGAGCATTGATTACCCTGGTTTCTACCAGCCCATCGCCAGTCAGGCTGCTTGGTCAACCATCATGTTCAATGAGAGCTTCGTCACAAACAAGCCTGGCTGGCGCAACGTTGTTGATGGCGTCTATGTCACAGATCTTGGCAACAAATATGGCCTGCAGCACATGGGCCAGCTCGTCGGCATGGCTGATCATCAGGATGTCTGGGCCGGCATGATGGTCTGGCTTTGCGTCATCATCCTTGCCGCCTTTGTTGTCGTCCAGCTTGGCTTCCTCATCCAGTGGATTTACCGCCGTTCGACCAAGACCGCAGAGGAGGACTTGCGCGCCAAGAACATACCATTTTCCATCGGCAACGTCGTTCGCATCCTCTACAATTACATGCTGATGCCCATTGTCGCCTTTTCTGCCTACCAGCTCGTCATCGCTCACTCTGCCCCAGTATACTGCGTCGTCCTGGCCTGCATCACTCTGGTAGTGCTGGTTGCCTTTGCTACCTACTTGCTCTACTTAATTGTCACAATGAGACCCAAGTCTGTTCTGTTCGACGATCTACCCATGGTACTACGCTTTGGTCCTCTCTACAATACGTATTCTGACGGAGCTGCCACCTTTGCTTTCATCCCACTTGTTCTGCAGTTTTGCCGTGGTCTGGCCATCGGTGCCGTTCAGCCGAGCGGCTTGGCTCAAATCGTCATTCTGGCTATTTGTGAAGTCATTCACATCTTTACCCTCAACGCCGTGAAACCCTTTCAGTCACCTACCTCGATGAATGCATATCACACTGTCTTTTCTTGCTTGCGTCTGGTTACCATTCTACTCATGGTTGCTTTTGTGCCGGGTCTTGGCGTCACCGAGGGGACAAAGGGCTGGATCGGCTATGCTATTCTCATCGTGCACGGTTGTGTCCTCGTCTTCGGTTTCCTATTGAGTGCGCTCCAGACGATACTCGAGGTCGTTGCCCGCATGATGGGTGCTGGCCGAGACAGTACCGTTGGTTCCACCAGAGGAGGACTGTCAAAGATTTTTGGCGTGAGGCAGCTCAACAAGCGCGAGTCGCATCGTCCAATTCCATCGAGAACCAGCCAGCTTTCCACTACAACCATGATTGATGTCGAAAAGGCGAACCGCGCAGGATACATGCCGGCCAATGGACGAGTTCGAAGCAGCTCTGGAGGGAGCTTGGGCACCATCATGGCTGCACATAGACATCGCAGCAGCTCCGCTCTCGACAGTATCGACATGTACTCCCACGCACACAGACCTGCAGAAAGTCCGGCTTCCTACCTACCTGGAACGCCTGGCGAGACGAGCACGTTTTCTTTCCTTGCTTCTGCAAACGCCGCCGCCCGACCTAGCCATGCCCCTCCTGGTCACGTTCCAACACTCGCTGCTCTAGAAGCCGCTGACCCATACTACCGACCACCTCGCAGACGTCGGTCAACCAACGAGAACTTGCCGCAAGAACCAAGTACGGGGCGTTTTACCCCCGACCAACCCGGCCTTTTGCAGCCGCACGGCCAACCGGGTGAGTCTGGCGACAATGCGCCCGATATCTCGCGCGGTGCCACGCCTGTAGCCCCTGGAACAGGACTAGGCCTGCCGGGCACCGCCAGTGCCGCCCTGAATGCTGTACCAAACAGACCGGATTATTCAACCCGAGAAGTCGATTTCTACTATGGTGTTCGTGGTCCGGCGCTCAACTCTGATGGCCTTGGTCGCAAGCTTGGCACTGGACCCGCTGATCCCACTGGCCCTGTTGCCACTGCTACGAGCTGGTTCCGTAGCCTCATGGGTGGTAAGAGTAAAGATAAGAGCAAGGGATTTGAAGTCGTTCGCAGCTCGAGAATGCCGCCCTCCATGGCCCGCAACGCCGGCTTTGGTGATGAAACGCCACCCGAGGGCATCCCTGTCGCTCTCGGTGTGCTGAGGAACGGCCCCATCGACGATGAGGACGAGGATGACAACCTACAGCCCAACCGCGCACCGAAGCCAGCCACTGCACTGCTCAGCACGGGAGGGGAGCCCCACGACTCGGATGATGAAGAACAGTCACACGAGCCTGGCGAGCCGGAACCTGTTAGCCCCATGACGAGCGATGACGAAGATGACGATGATGCCCAGCACTCTTTATACTACGATGCACCGGACATTCCTCGCAAGAGCTCGAAGCGAGATTCAGCCAACTTGTCACACCGCCACCTGCCGTCCCTCAGCATCGTGGACTCGCAGGATGCCGGGCTGTCATCCACCCCTAGAGACGACAGATCTGAACGGGCTAATAAGCATGCTAACTCGCTCTCGGTTGACCCGCCAAAGCTGCCCAACCTGCCATTCGAGCGCACAAAGTCTCAAAAGCGGCTGTCATCCATGTCCTCGATGGAGTTGCGCGAAGATTTTACGACTGTCGACTTGGGCGAGCTGGCCAACGAGCGGCCCGTCAGCTACGGCATGGTGTCACAGCATGCGATTAGCAGAGTCGATCCAGAGCACCCGCGGGTTACGCTGCACAGCAGCTCAGCGGAACTTGTGGATGAGAATGGCGTCCCCAAGATGCACCAGTAACTACCCATGCCTTGATGTCTTTCCTTTACCATCAATTTTCTTACTAGTATACACGCACACACATATACACTCACTCCCGCTCACTCACTACTTACTCACTGACTCACTTACTCACTCTCACTCATACTCACTCTCACTCATACTCTCTCACACTCTCTCACTCTTTCACTCGCCTACTACTCCCCCACCTTCACTCACTCGGACATACGGACATTAAAAGCGAACTTGTGCACTGATAGAATAAAGTTAATACCGAGGAGGAATGGGGTTTGCAAATGATTTTTTTTTGGAATTTTAGCGGCATGCTTGGCTTACAAACTGTACATTTGGTCTCTTGTTCGTTGGATACTGGCTCTCAAGGGCCAGATACAAATTGGGTTATATATGGTTTTCTTTGGTTGGATTATAATCTCTGGGCAAGCCACTGGGCCAAGACTGGTCAGGGCCATGAAAATAAACATCATTTCCATACTTGTTTTTTTTTTTCGTGACCACGTGTATATATGCGTTGATTCGAGCACAAAATACCGCCCATTGTATAGTCATGCCAACACTCTAGCCATTCCTTTTCTTTCTTTACTCTCGTCTTGGAAAGTCTGATGCCAAATGTACAAATGACTATTCCTTATTCCCACGTAATTTCTTTCCCCCCCTTTTTTTCTTTCCTTTTAAATATTACCTCTCTTGCCGTCTGCCAAACCCCCATCTACTTGACAGTGATGAAGCCGATGCCCGACCGCGCCTTTTGCGCGGCCCGCTTCAGCGCCTGCTCCTCGACGTCGGTCCACTGCACGCTCAGCTCGTCCCACTTGCGGCCGGGCGTGTTGTACTCTTTTCGCCAGCGCGCCTGCGCGGCTTGCAGCGCGGCCATGCGTCGGGGGTCGCCGGAGCCGCTGTACACGAGGAGCGCGGTGCACGGCGGCAGCGCGGCGTGGATGCGCTCGATGCGTTGCGTGAGCCTCGCCACGCAGCGCTCCAGATCCTCCTCCTCCTCCTCCTCGGCTTCTGCGGCGGCGAGTCCGTTGCTGTGGACGCGGTTCGTGTTCCACCAGCCCTGCCGGGCTTCGAGCTCGCGCAGTCGCGCCCAGGTAAAGTCGACGCCGCCCCCGCGGACCTCTTTACCGTCGGCGTCGCCGTTGACGCAGCGCAGCACGGCGGCGACGACTTCCTCGTCCGAGGCGCAGCCGAAGCGCACGGTCGCCCCGGCGCCGTAGCCCTTGCCCGGATCGCCCCAGTCGACGGCTGCGCTCGTCTTGCCAACCTCGACGCCGCCGAGGGCCGCGTCGCCGCCCTGCGCCTTGTACGCGGTGCCGGCGCGCGCGAGGCGCCGAAAGAGGTTCTCGCCCTGCGCGTCGGGCGTGCCCCACGCGCGGCCCTTTTCGCATTTCTGCTTGACGAGGTCGAGACACGTGCGGGCGTCCTCGACGGCGTCGTGGCCGGCGGCGCCGCCCTTTTGTATGCTACGTGATAGATACTTTTCGGCGAGCCACTTGAGCGACGACTTGAGCGGGGGGCCGCGCGGGTGCGGAAAGAGGAGCGAGGTGTCGACGATGAAGGGGTGCGTGAGCCGCAGCGCCTTGGTGTCGGACTCGAGCGAGTGGCCGACGAGGATGGTGCGCGGGGTGAGCAGCGTTAGCAGCCGCGCCTGCACGTCGGCGAGCGTCGTGGTCACGGGCGCGAGCATCTCGGCGGTGATGCCGGAGAAGCGGGTGAGGTAGTCGGTGATGGGCTTGGCCGGGCGCACGAGCTCGTCGAGCACCACGTCGCCCGACCAGTCGACGACGCTGACGCGCGTCAGCGCAAACTCGTCCTCGCCCGTGAGGCACATTTCGCAGTCGAGCGCCAGCACCGTCCTGCCCGCCGTCACGCTGCCCTGCTGCACGTCCGCCTCGGGCGCGTCCCCGTCCTCGGCGCGCTCCACCGCCGTGCGCACCCAGCCTTCAGGTAGGACAAAAGCGTCGCGCGCCGCGGTGGTGTCGGCGGGCAGCAGCGCCGGATGCACCAGGTACCCGTTCTCTGCGAGCTCCGCCGGCGTGGCGAGAAACTCGGTGATGCGCGTGCGCTCATTCTTCCACCCCGAGGGCTCGCGCGCGGGCTTGACGCCCTGCTTCTTCTCCTTGGGCGCGGGCGTGCTGAGAAACGCCGCCATTGGTGAGTGCATCTTGCCGTGGCGATCGTCGCCGGGCGTCTTGACCGGCCACAGGTGCGGAAACATGTCGGCAAACGGCCGCAGCGCCTCTGGCAGCTGTGTCTTGTCCAGCGGCCGCGGATAGTAATCATCGGGGGACGCGTCCTTTTTCGGTTCCGTTTTGCTGCCGGCCGTCGTCGTAAGATCGTCGTCACGCGTCTCGTTGAAAGTGGTCAGATCCACACCGGGCCGAAACATGGCCTCCTCGAGCCCCGGCACCATGACGGCGACAATCTTGCGAAACGCCGGGCGGTGCATCACGGCGCACCACTGCGGGCCGGCGCCGTCGGCGAAAATGTACGTCACCAGGTCGCGCAGGTGGCTGACGCCAATCTTGGACTGCAGCCGCGCTCCGGACGAGAACGTGATGGACGGGTAGTTTTTGCCCGGCCGCGGCAGCTTTTTCGACTTTTTCTTGTTCGAGCGGCTGACCGTCTGCCACTGCTCTTTGCCATCGTCATCTTCGTCGTCGCCGTTCTTGGCCGTGTCGTCCGTCTTGGGCTTCTTCTCGGCGGCGGGCTCGTCGTGCCCGTCGTGGGGGCTCGCGCGCTTCAGGCTGCTGCGCTCGCTGCTGGGCTGCGCCGCATCGTCGGTGCTGGCAGAAGCAAGAATGGGGATAGTGTCGGCGCTGGCCGGAGCGGCTTTGAGATCGTTATCGGCCATGGATGAGGCGGTGGTGGCTGGGGCAGCTCTGTCGTCGAGGGACAGGCCGAGGAAGTTGCGAGCAATCGCCTGGGCTCTTTTGAATTTATTTCGTAGATATGTCACCATTGGTGGTGCAAAGTATGGGAATTTAGATGATGTATCATGGGTAGATCGCGCAATCCTGCGCAGGACAGAAATCGTATGTTGCTGTTGAAGAATGGAGATACAAAAAAAAAAGCGAGGCTTCAGATCGAGTTTTCAGATCAGTCCCTTCGATCGGCCCCACTTACAAGTTCATGACGATGCGACACACATGCCGTGATACAAAATATTTCAGTATTTAGAATGAGATGCACTATAAAGTGTACTAATATAATCTTTTTCAGGCACATTTTGTTAGGTATATTCATGCCTCATTAATCGTCAAATCTACAGCCCAAAATCCTCCTTGAGCACCTCCCGCCCCAGGTCCGCCAGTATATCAACCTGCTGCCCGACGCCATACTCAAAAAACGCCTGCGCCCTGTCACTTGTAGGATCCTTGCGCCAGAGCCCAATCAAACTTAGCTCCTTCTCGCGACCTTTGAGCTCCGCGATGCCCGCCAGGACCTCGCGCGCCTGCTGCGCCAGCTCCCACGCCGCGAGGTGCGGCGCCGGCGCCGTGTCCAGCACCATGAGCAGCAGCATCTGCGCCAGCGACACCTGGTCAATGTCGCGCAGCGCATCCCGCAGCCTCCTCCCCACGTCGGCCTTTTCCATGTCCCGCGCAGAAATTTGCACCGTCCCACCGCCGCTGCCGCCTTGCTGCTCCGCCAGCGCCGTTTCGGCGGCCGTGTTGGAGAGCAGCTTGGCCATCATGAAGATGTTTTTGGCGCGCACGGGGTGAAACGGCGCCGGAAAGCGGTACGGGTCGCAGTCGCGCGTGATAAGCGCCGCCACGGCCAGCGCGCACGCATAGTCTTGCTTCTCGGCGTAGAAAATGGCGAGTTCCGTGAGCGCCTGCGGGAGCGGCGTCACGGCCCACAGCTCGGCCGCGACGAGGCTCTTGCAGTCGGATAGCTGCTTCGCCAGGACGGGACGCCGCTCGGCGAGCGCGGCGGGCATGGGCTGGAAATGCAGCGCGGCGGCGGCGCGGGCCGTTGCCTGCTTGGCGGGCGTGCTGACGGCCGGGTGCGTCTGCAGCTTGGTGCCGTCGCCGAGGATGCTGTCCTCGTTGAGCATGTAGTCGCGGTAGTGCGCGCTGGCCTGGTAGACGCAGAGGTCCTGGGTGCAGCGCCGGCAGCGGCATTCGAAATTGTAGGGCGCGAGCGCGGCTTTGCGCCTGCCGAGCGAGCTCGTATAGTCTGGGGCACAGTCAGGGCTTTTTTCATTTCAAAGAAGCGGGACATGTAGAGCGTACCTGTATAGGAGATTTCAATCTCGTCACCGTTTTGAATGCGAGACTCTGCGCGCAAAACGGCGGTTCTCCCTACGAACTGAACAAAGGCGTTGGGGATGCAGGAGTGGTTGGCTATGGCTAGTGTAGGCTCGAGGAAGATGCCTACATGCCCCAAGTCGGCGTCGAACCTGTGAAAGGCATTTGTTTGAAGCTACAAAAAGTCAGTACAGTTTGACCAGCGCACAACCTTAAAAGACCTACTTTGCATAAAATCTCAACAGCCTGGCGTACTGATTCCTCGCTCGTCTCCCTTCCCGCAAACGCACAGCCTCCCATCGCCATCATCTCCATGTCCGCCCACCCCGGCTCCCGCCTCCTCTCCGCGACATGGCCTTCCAAACCGTCCATGCTCTTGCCTAGATCTTCTGGTTGTCCACGGCTCAGCAGCACCTTGACTAGCGCCCGCACCGGCGTAGGTATCTCGCGCCGCTTCTTGGACGACTTGACGGCTTGGACCAGCGCCGAGCACTCGAGGCTGTGCCCGCCCGACCACGCGGCCGCCTGGCACCGCGCGTCGCAGTAGTAGGCGGCGCGGCAGCGCGAGCACGGTCGCGGCGTGCCGGCGCGCAGGCAAAAGGAGCAGACGGTGGTCAGGTGCGAAAGCGAGGGGAGGAGGAGCAGCGGCGTGAAGACGGCAATGACGTTGCCGGCAGCGACCGTCTTGGTGGTGTGCAGGGCGCGGCCCTTTGTCTCGTGAGGCTTGATAGCCACGCCGTCGGGGACAACGGGTGCCATCTCTATTTATTTGTGCGATAGATGAAGCGCTGTTTGAAGTGCTGTTGTTGGAGGTCGTTGACATGCCCAGTACGAAATCTCTGGTGCGAGCGAAGCTCCACCGAGTTGCCACCGTCCGAGACGGCGGCCGACATGTCGCCACGCTTGTGAATAGCAGAATTTACCATTTAACTTTACATTTATTATTCTATAGGTATAATCATCATATGCTACAGATCCACATGCTGAGATGGTGCAGTGTTATCCTTTCGCGCCGCCACCAGTCGCGCCTGAAGGTCTCTGCTCCAATGGCCCTTGTCGCCTTTGTTCGCCTTGGCGATGCGGGCGACATGGTAGTCCCAGCAGCCCTCGGGAGCCTGCGAGCCCGCCTCGCTGCACTGCTCATCCGTCAGCTTCGGGGCCTTGGGCCACTGCCCAGCGACGGCGCCCATGTCCTCGTCGAGAAAGTTGTCCACGGCGAAGAGGCCGACCTTGCGCTGCGCCGTGGTCCACTCCTTGCCCTCGCGGGCGAGCACGCGCGCCAGCTCCCCCATGAGGTCGAAGCGCAAAAAGTCGGCGCGGATGGCCGGATCCTTGATGAGGCCGCTGATGGCGGCCACCCGGGCCTTGATCAGCTTCGCCGCGGCGGCATCCTTCGCAGCGTCTTGGACGGGGCGGGGCCCGATGCCGCGGAAGAGCTCGCTAGCCAGGGGCGCCATGCCCTCGGGGCAGTAGTGCTCCAGAATCCCGGGCCACTGCTTGCTGACTTCGGCCAACGCGGTCGGGTTGTTTTGCAAGCTGGCGGCGAGGATGGCAGCCGCCTGCTGGTCTCGTGGTGGAAGGCCCTCGGTGCTTCCAGTGCTAGGGTAAGGTTCTTGAATCATGTGGCAAACGAGAGCCTTGACAACGCTGGGATCCTCTACAATCTTGAGACCGTAGTACATGTCGTGTGCCAATTCTTCGAGGCCCTCGAGTGAGGCATCGAAACTTGGATTATGCTCGCCTCGCTCAGCTTTGAGAAGTTTCATGGCATCCACGAATGCCTTGGCTTCATGCGGAGGGGCCTTGATCTTTCCTGCCGTCTCGTATACTGGGGCACTTTTAGGAAGGATGGGATCGTCGCGAGCTTCGGGCTCGACAACGACGACATCGTGCTCCACCGGTAGGCCCTCAAGCGAGGCGTCACCTTCACCAGGCACGTTGATCTTGGCCTCCTTTTCACCCGTGTAGATGTTGAGGCGCACGTGGAGGCCGTGGGGGAGCTCCTGGTCCTCGTGGATCTTTTGGAACTCGTCCGTGGCCTCAAAGACGCGTGGGTAACAGTCCTTGGGGTCGGTGGTGTGACATATCAGGTCTGGCTTTGAGTTTTCTTCTGCGTCGGGAGAGCTTGCCAAAACCGGCGCGGAGAGAACCAGGAGGGCTATGCCCAAGAGTAGGGCGAATAGTGTGGGCAGCCGCAGCGGCTGTGATTGTGATGGCATTGCAGGGAATGGCTGGCATAAAGCCACTGGTCTGAGGAAAGAGGGGATCGGAGTGAAATGAGAAATACGAAGATTGATAACCGGCCAGCCGGAGAGAGAATTGGCTCCGAGTTATAATTTTCTGAATTGGTCCCCGCCAAGCAGCTATGACTCTTTTCTGCCAAAAGGACAGGTTGTACGCTTGATGATGTGGCTGTAGAATATTTTGGAAGCCAACGTGGTAGACGGTGCAGCGCGATTGCCACTATCATGGCAATTTCTGATTGGATGGGAAGGCTTAGTCATCACCAGTTGCCCTGTAGCTGCAACGGTGCCTCTCGCTTCTGTAGCGTCTTTTCAGCGGGCAAGCGGGCCTGATAATAAAGTACAATTGTCCACTATACAATCAGTTGCGTATAATTAAAGACACAGAAAAGGCCCAAAAGGCAGATGAATTGATTCTCGAGTAGAAGTGGTAAAACAGTCTGTGTTGACAAATAAAAAAAAAAAAAAAAAAATGCTGATTATTTTGGAAATGTTATTCATTTTTTGATTTTTTAACCTTCAAAGCATATTATTTTTGGATCAA
>JAQYTR010000825.1:0-28431 GCA_030914405.1 Beauveria sp. AdecLV25a
GGGGGGGGGCTGCTTTGCTCAGAGGGGGCAGATTCGAAGCACTCTCACCACCGCCTACACAGGCTGGTGTGTAAGGCGCTAACTGGCCATTCGTGCTTGGCGGTTTTCCAGCCTCGATCGACTAGGTGTGTCTTTATGGAAAGAAAGAGACTTGGAGATGGCAGGAATTCATCTGGAACTGCATGGCTGTATATGGACTTGTTCGTGACAGCACTCTCAACCAGGAATCTCAAATCAACCCCCGTCAGTCAGTCCACTCGTTAAATTTGCCGTCGGTTCAACTACAGCCCGGCTCTATCTATTCGCAGCCTTGTTACATCTCAGGTTACACAGTCTCATTTCCATCTCTTTTTTTTCTTCTTCTTTCAAACGGTGCGGGAGCTGCGCCACTCAAATCGCTGAAACGGCTTTGCTACTTTTTAAAGACCATGCACATGTTTCAAACTTTTACCAAGAATGAGTAACCAAATAGCGTACGCCTTTTCAGGTGCGTTGTGTATCTCGTCGTCATTTACGGATACCGGCACAGAATAACAAAAGTACTGCTGCTTCTACTGTTTGGCATGCTGCGCTGCAACTTGTGCCACAACCTTGACAACGTTCTGGAGGCGCAACCATGCGTGGCTTTTCCCACAACATTCCCATTCCCAACCCAACCAAGCTGTCAAAGTGAGTCCCGCTACGAGGTGGGCTTGAGGGATGTGGCGTACATATGGGGACAGATGCAGGTAGAGATCTTCGTCTGAAATAGGCCCTCGTCAAGATGATCCCTGCTCAAGCTGATCACGGACATGAGATGGTGCCCGCCAAAGTCGCGCATTCCAAATCATTCAGGAAATCAGCCAGGACATCAGCCAGGACATCAGCCAGGAAATCAGCCAGGCAGGCTTCTCCAGAAAATGGTGCGAAAGCTGGTGGCCATTTTTGATCTGACCGCACCTTGGGGGCGCAAGTCGCGAAGCTGATTGTGGCGAGAATGAGCAAACGAGATGACTGCTCATAATTGGATGATTTTTCGGGTTAGGCCTGCGCGCGTCGGGACCTCACATGATCAGTGCCTCTTCGATCAGAGACGATAGCTGCATAGCCATGTTTAGTGATATGTAATCATCTTGGCACGCTGCCAAGCTGCTTCGAAGCTGCTGAGACATCGAGGCCAGCCACGCCTTCAGTTGCAATGTGGGGCTCGAATGCTTTCATTTTGGCATTTCATAGCAATTGTGAGTTGGGAGCACAATTTAGAAATGACGCGCTTCCCGCGCAAATACCTTGACGCCGACTCCGCATACCATTCGTGACTTCATGTCGACAGTGCTCTTGGCGTTTGCCGAGTTGCGTCTCCCGTCGCAGGCCGGAATGTCGTGGAAAGCACAGCGCCGAAAATACAGGCGATAAAGTTTCACCGCCTGCGAGAAAGACCTAGAGCTAGAAATTAAGTTGCGGAACACGATGCATCGACGTGATCGATTCAGCGATCTGGGCAGGGAGGTTGGAAACAATGGCAGTTTCGATCTAGCTTTATTGTCTTTGACAGGCTCTTAGCGCCGAGAATGGAGGGAACTAGTCGTAACTTATAAGCACTATTGACAGCCGCAGTCTAGACGTGCCAGTCAGCACGCAGAACCCAGAAAAGGGAGATGATAGTCGAATCGAGATGATCTCGACTCTTCTTGTACCCAGTTATCCTCGACATTTCGTGGCCCTAGTTTTGAGACACTGTATGCACTGTGCTGCCACGCAGCTCTGCAGTGGGCCCCACAGTGCGCCACAACCCCGCGCCACAGACTGGTAGGTATGACGCCGTTTGCAACGATCAGATCTGGCCATCAACGAGGACTGACGGCTGGACGCTTTCCCCGTGCTTGCAATGAGCGACCTTCAAAGGGCTTGGGCCAAGTCAAAGCTTGGGATTGCACACGGCGTGTTTGATGAGGCCGAGGAGGACTACACGATACCCGAGGCGGCTGATGTGGTTGACGACGACTCATCATCGGCATCCTCAGCGTCTTCGGTTTCCTCCACTGGCACTATTGTGCCAACGGCGACCCAGCGACTTTTTGCACGACCGAATGGGTAAGTTTGCTTTTTGTATTGCAAGTGTACAAAAAAGTTCAAACAAAACGAATTTTCTCTTGCTGACGTGGTGGGCAGAGTTTCCCGAGGGCGGACATTGGAGCAGATTCCATGGACGACATATTTTGAACGGGAACTGTACATGGAGTCGGCGGATCAGTCGGTCAAATTTCACGTCTACCTCAGCTCGCCTGTTGGAAAGGGTCCTCTGTTTGTTATGCACCATGGAGCTGGCTCCTCTGGGCTGACATTTGCTTTGCTTGGTTCCGAAATCCGGAAGCGCATGCCCAACGCCGGCATCCTCGCCGTGGACTGCCGCGGGCACGGCTCAACCACGACCAAGAACGAAGATGATGTAGACTTGAGTCTGCAGACCCTTTCCGCAGATCTTCTATTCATGATTGAGGCGGTACAGAAGCAGATGAGCTGGGCTTCCCTGCCGCCGCTCGTGCTCGTGGGCCATTCTCTAGGCGGCGCCGTCGTGACGGACTTGGCCAGCACGAAGAAGCTCGGGTCGTCGCTGCTCGCGTACGCCGTGCTCGACGTGGTCGAGGGATCCGCGATTGACGCACTGCAGAGCATGCAGAGCTATCTCTCAACGCGTCCCAGCGGCTTCGCGAGCGTGGAATCCGGCATCGACTGGCACATTCGGACGCGGACAGTGCGAAACAGCACGTCGGCGCGCACGTCGGTCCCCGCGCTGCTGTTGCTGCACAGAGACGATGGCATGCCCGGTCTGGAGCGGCCGTGGCGCTGGCGGACCGACCTTGCCGCCACGCAGCCCTTCTGGGAGGGCTGGTTTGCCGGGCTGAGCAAAAAGTTCCTGGCGGCGCCCGGCGGCAAGCTGCTACTGCTTGCGGGAACGGACCGCTTGGATACGGAGCTGACGATTGGCCAGATGCAGGGGAAATACAACCTGCAGGTGTTTCCAGAGGCGGGACACTTTATCCACGAAGACCTGCCGGAGCAGACGGCCATTAGTCTAGTGGACTTTTATAAGAGAAACGACCGGAGTCAGCTGGTTCTGCCACCCAAAGTGTCGGATCTGTTGAAGCAGGGAAAGAAGGTATAGATGATGTGGCTGGGGGGGGGGGGGGGGGAGATGATAACGGCGGTGGCTTTCTGTTTCTAGGCGTACAAACAAACTATGGGTAGATGTATAGAGCTGCATTTTGCAACGGATTGCCTCGTATCTTTGATTGCTTGCTATTATGAATGGGTAATCGAAACCGAGTTGTCGATTGAGGACGATCGTAATATTAGTATCGTCCAGGGCCTATATTTATACCAGATCCTTGCTCCGTCACTGGACTCTTTCTGTGAAGTGCTGAACGAAATGGTACATGACTTTACTGTGGACTCAAGCGCTGAACTAGATAGTATGATGGATGCCGTCTTCCGCAATTACCACTAAAATACAGAGCTGAGAGTGCAACTCGGTTCGGCTGTAAGGTATGCCGGTTCGGTTGTGAGGCATGCCGGTTTGGCTGATGTCTACATTAAGATGGAGCCGTTCTCGAGCGTGCGCAGACGGCAAAGGGGTGCCGTCCGGGTTGTACTGCAGAGCCAAGCCAGTAAATTCTGACAGAGCCCTCTTGAATTGAGCGCTATGCGCACTAGAGTGGACAAACAGCAGCTCTATTTCAAAGTAAGCGGGAATAAAAAACAAAGACCGCTTCGCGGCCATATTTAGTGAGTCGACCGATCATGACGTCAGCCAAGGACGGGAAGCGGCACATGGCGAGGAAGATTCCATTTGATCCAAACACGCAGATCCTTGGCGGATGATTATAATTCGTCTCTTAATGCGACGGAAATGCTGCCGGATTGAAGTGGAGATTTGATATTTCAACTCAACATTTCACATTCGGCGTCCATCGCCAAGCAGCGACGCATTACGCAGTATCGGCGACTTTCCCCGCTGATCCGAGCTGCAGCAGCCATGCCCTCTTGTGAGTAGTACAAGAGCCTTGCTTCGGCCGACGCCACCGACTTACACTTCATAGTTTTATACTCTACAAGAAATGCAGACTCGTCGATACACCAGCTGCCCCCGTCACTTGACCGAGAATCCGTGTTGAGCATCCTACACAACGATGCACTTTTGCCCCGAATTCTGTGGCCCAATACGATAATGGCAGACAAGCAACAGACTCTGTCTGGTATCGAGGGCGTTCTCACCGACAGCAACGTCCATGCGTCTCTGCTGAAAATGACAGACGGACTATCATGCGTGGAAAAGGTCGGTGGCTTTACAATGACGGTGTCCTATATCATTCTCGACGGCGAGGCAGCGACGGGCGACATGAGAAGGTCGCATTGCTTGCGGTTGCGGGAAGAGCGGTCGATTCGCGCGCTTAAGCCGATTGCCAGCTTTACCAAGTTTAAAAACGAGTCGCCGGTAAAGACTCGAAATCTTTTGCGATTTTTGGAAGCGTTTAGTCAAAACGGAGCCGACTCTATGGCGGCCCTCGAGAGTATTGCAGTTGCGGATTCTAATAATGACAAGCAAAAGGCAGCTTATGCATGAAATTGAGTAACTGAAGACTGACCGAAACTGTATAATGGTTGTAATAATAGAACGTGCATGTCAATCTCGGATGCTCTGTGGTGCCAAGAGCTGATGTTTGCAGGGGATCGACGGGGAGGCGTAGAACTGGCTCTCTTGTTACTAAAAGTTTGCGTCACAATCAGCACATTTTCTTAGCACTTTGTGCAGTGGAGATGTTTATCAACTCTACGATGGCAGTGTCACTAAATATAACAGTCGACCGTGCCTTGGCTGGGCTACCGTACCGTGATCGCTGCAGCACAACTTACTGGGAAGATTCCCCAGATTCTGGACTGCCGTGACCCCTAAGCCGCTTGCCGGCCTGCGTATTCGGGTAAGACGCAAGTGCATTGGTGCAGTCTGCGTGCGTAGTGATTGGTGGCCGGGTGGAGTAGCAGCTTAAACATCTCTGGTGAGTAATGTATATGCAAGTACCTTTTCCTCTATATTCTCTTCATTTTCAGCCTCATGGAGATAATCTGTAATAAAGCTGGCGTTTTTAACTTGATTCTCGATTATAATGGTCAGATCGACGGCATCTGCTGAGACGCTAGCGAGTGCGTCTGTCTAGTTACAGGGGCTTCGCACTGTTATAGCGCTCAGCGACCACTGAAAACAGGGTCGACCTCGCTAACATTTCGCCATTCTGCTGTAAAATGCACTGGAAGCCCACTGAAAACCCTTGAAAACGTGCTGTAGAAGCGTTGACCCTTCTCCGCAAACTGACACTTTCAAGACCAAAAAAGACCCAACAAATCCCCACGCTCACTCATGATGCCTCTCTCGTCTCTGTTTGTGTCGCGCATTCGTCTTCCTGCATACTCTGAGACAACTTGGGTTTGCGCCACCCGCGCTGTCATTCTGCCTTGTTGGAACCCGCTACCCGACTTGGAAATGCCTCTCTGAATATCGCGACTTTCTAATGGCCTTGGAACCCGAATCGATCAGCAATTACACCACCCGTCCCATGCCCACCCCATCACCTTCCTCCCTGAGCCCTCGCGACAGAGGACTCGCTTCGACTCGCTCACCATGGCCTTCCTAGAGGACCCTCGCCTGCGACAGCGCTGGAACCAAATCACGCATGACGCCGAGGCCGTCACCGAGAACGCGGCCGCCGGCATCTGGTCCTTCCAGCAACACTACATCAATCCCTGCTTCGGATACCTCAGCAGCTCGGTCGAGCAGTGCACCGCCGTCTGCCTCGGCGACCCCGACGAGCGCATGCGCCGGCGCAGGGAACGCGAGCGCGGTGGCGCCGGCGCTGAATACTCGTTTGATTTTTATGACGACTGGTACGGCCAGGGTGACGGCCAGGATGGCGGCACCGGTCCCGGCCTCTTTGGCGGCTGGGCCGGCGAGGACTGGGACCGTCTGCTCGCCGGAAGCGGCAGCCATCCCAAACACCTCGGCGGCGAGGGCACCACCGCCGAGCAGCCGCGACGAAAGCGCGGCATGAGCTACGGCACCAGGGGCACTCGACGCAAGGCGAGCGAGCAAGACGCCACCATCATTCCAAGCACACAGCCCATCGGCTTCCTCAGCAAGCTGCCCTGGAAGATGGGCGGCACCCTGCGATACAAGCCCAGCGCTGCCGACTTGCAAGACCACCCGGGAAAATCCGAAAACCCCGAATCGGCGCCCTTGCTCGGCAGCGACGACGAATCGGACTACGGCCAGCTCATTGTCCCGCGCAAACGAAGCGGCACTACGGGATCCGGTGGCACTGGAGGCACGTCAGATTCCTATCGATCACGCGGCGACTTGTTTCCATCCGACGGCGAAGGCGAGGAGGATGCAATTGTGTTAGCCGACGACGTCACATATGATATGGTGCGAAATGACCGCAGCAGCGGAAAAAGTGATCGGACGAAGAGCAGCAAAGGCAAGCGACCGGCCCAACGTGGACATTTTTTTGCACCTCGAACACTCTCGAGAACAACGATAGCCTCAAACTCATCCGCCGAGACCATGCCGTTGAATCGCTCAATGTCGTCACTGGCCATGAGCCCAGCATCCATAGAGCGTGTGCCGTCACTGAACGACCTGCACTTGGAGGAGGAGAGGCTACGCGACGAGGAGGAGCAAGAAATCGCCCGTAAAAAAGAAGCAGCGGTACAATTAGCAACACAACTCGGACTTATACCAGCGACTACCGATCCACACTCCGTCACCCAAGTCAGAGATGCTCCGTTGACCGAATATGCTGCACGGATCCCACAGGCTGCGCAGGAAATAGCGCAACAGACGCGGGACACGGTGAGCGCAACCACTAGCCATGCGCAACAGAATGCCACGCCGCGGCAAGGCTCGCAAAAAGATCAACAAGACTTTGTGCCTGCGCGGCTGCCGCACTTTGGCTCATGATTCACATCGAGACACTTTACGCATCCTCTGTACATATTACGACATGACGGGCTGTATTGGGTTGCATAGCACTTTTACGCGGGCAACAAAACGGGAACAGAACACTGCGAGACGGACTCGTTAAAATGCGATTTAGCGTTGTGTTCTATATATCGAGGACAATTTGCCTCGAGGGCGTTTTGAATGGCAAAGCATGTTTCGTGCTACTTTAATAATTATTGCTTTGCTCCGGCGTGATGTGTCTAGCATGTAGTTAGTGCTCGAGCGTACTCGCACCTGTCGCACATCTTGCACGACATGCGATGTTCCATCAGGGCGAAAACCATATGCAGCGTATCTTTATAGATGTAGACTACCTGGGGGAATTGATGAATTGAACCCCCAATCTTGAGTCACGTCATAGCGTTCCCCAACCTCCGTGGCGGGCGGCCTTCCCCGCGGAAGAATCTGGGGTTAGCGACTGACAGGCAGGCCTCGGCTACGATTACCCCACAAACATCAGAACGGGAGGGTATGAGAAAACTGTATAGCCGAGCCGCGACCTCGTGGCATCTATAAGGTGCCGTTCCTTTCGAATCCTTGACTGCATACCCATCATTGATATACATTATTGCTCTTTCTAAACCTAATATCCATTTTACTCCACGGTCAAGTGCAGCGCTCATCAAGAAACATCCTACGTCTTCAACTGATTCAACTGCGGCCAGTGACAAAGTAGCCGCAACCACAACACAATACATACACTAAAAAAATCACAAACAATGGCACCAACAGGCCCCATCACGACGGATCTGACCAAGGTGCTGGGCATCAAGCACCCAATCCTCCTCGCCGGCATGGCGCGCGTATCTGGTGGGCCCCTCGCCGCCGCCGTCTCCAATGCCGGCGGCCTCGGCGTCATCGGCGGCTTCAAGTACACGCCAGAGCAGCTCAAGGAAATCCTCGCCGAGATGAAGGACAACTTGGCCAGCCCGGACCTGCCATTTGGCGTGGACCTCGCGCTGCCCCAGGTCGGTGGCAACGCGCGCAAGACAAACTACGACTATACCGACGGTAAGCTCGACGAGCTCATCGACCTGACGATTGACAGCGGCGCGAAGCTTTTTGTATGCGCCGTCGGGGTCCCGCCCAAGTACATCATCGAGAAGCTGCACAAGAATAACATTCTGGTAATGAACATGGTGGGCCACCCCAAGCACGCGAAGAAGGCGCTGGATCTCGGCGTCGACATGGTCTGCGCGCAGGGCACCGAGGGTGGCGGCCACACGGGCGACATTGCCACGTCGATTCTCATCCCGGCCGTGGTGGACGTTGCGCGGCAGTACCGCCCGCCGATGCTGCGCGGCTCGACGGCGCTCGTCGTGGCCGCGGGCGGCATCTCCAACGGCCGCGGGCTGGCGTCGTCGCTGATGCAGGGCGCGTCGGGCGTCTGGGTCGGCACGCGGTTCGTCGCCTCCAAGGAGGCCAACTGCAGCGAGCAGCACAAGGACGCCGTCGTCTCGTGCGACTACCACGAGACGGAGCGCTCGCTCGTCCTGACCGGCCGCCCCATCCGCCTCAAGGTCAACGACTACATCCGACAGTGGCACCAGCGGCCGAGCGAGGTCCAGGCGCTGTGCGACAAGGGCGTCGCGCCCATCATGCACGACTTTGACAATGGCAAGGAGGATATCGACCTGCCACACCTGATGGGCCAGGTGGCGGCGTCGATTACAAAGGTGCAGCCTGCGGGCGAGATTGTGAATGAAATGGTAGCCGAGGCCACGGAGATGCTCCACAAGGCGAGCACTTTCGTTGGTGCATCTAGCAAGCTGTAATTGAATATTTAAGATTAATCATATATTTTCCGAATATGATATTTTACGAATGCCCTCTCAATTCTGTCGTGCGACTTGCTGTCTGCTATCAACCGTGCGAAGTGCGAAGAACGAACTGTCCACACTGTACCCGCTACTCGCTCTCTAGTGGGGCTGCCTTTTGGGCCGGCGCAACTTTTTCTTATCGATACTGTCACCAGAACTTTTTTTCTCGCCCGCCAACACTGACGACCAGCTGTTGCAAAATCCTCCGCACTCGAGACTCATTGTACATTGGCGTTTCTACGACGTACCACACAGCATACAATGGATCACTCAATAAAGAAGCGCAAGCGCAGAGAGGCCGAGGACACTGCGCCGGCCAAGACAAACGGCGCCGATAGAATCTCCAAAAAGACGAAAAAGACCAAGAAGCCTGTTCCCGAAGAGGAGGAAGAAGAGGACGACGACGAATTCGAGGGTTTCGATGAGGAGCAAGGAGATTTGAAAGATGTAGAGGAAGCAAGCTCTGAAGAACAGGCCGAGGAGAAGGACGACGACAAAGCGAACGGCACCGATCTGCCGACCGATAATGCTCCCATACTTCCCATGGCTGCCGACGCCCAGTCGTTTGACGAGCTGAAGCTTTCAGAGAAGACGATGAAAGCTATCAAGGAGATGGGATTCACCAAGATGACTAGCATTCAGAAGAGTGTATGTCCTCTCGGCCGACTCGAATAATACCGTGCCGGCATACTAACTGCAAGACAGGCTATCCCACCTCTGATGGCTGGCAAGGACGTTCTGGGTGCGGCCAAGACTGGTTCCGGTAAAACGCTCGCTTTTCTGATTCCCGCCATTGAGATTCTCTCGTCGCTGCGATTCAAGCCACGCAACGGTACCGGCGTCATCGTCGTCTCACCGACGCGCGAGCTGGCGCTACAGATTTTCGGCGTCGCGCGCGAGCTCATGAAGCACCACTCGCAGACGTACGGCATCGTGATGGGCGGCGCCAACCGCAAGGCTGAGGCAGAGAAGCTTTCCAAGGGCGTCAACCTGATCATCGCCACACCCGGCCGCCTGCTAGACCATCTCCTCTCCACGCCGTTTGTCTTTAAGAACCTCAAGTCGCTCATCATTGACGAAGCAGACCGTATCCTCGAGGTTGGTTTCGAGGACGAGATTCGCCAGATTGTCAAGGTGCTGGCCAACGACGACCGCCAGACCATGCTCTTCTCCGCCACGCAGACGACAAAGGTCGAAGACCTCGCGCGCATATCGCTGCGGCCGGGCCCGCTCTACATCAACGTCGACGAGGAAAAGGAGTTTAGTACCGTGGACGGCCTGGAGCAGGGCTATGTGCTGTGCGATGCGGACAAGCGATTCATACTGCTGTTTTCGTTTTTGCGCCAGATGCACCAGAAGAAGAAAAAGGTTATTGTCTTCTTTTCCAGCTGCAACTCGGTCAAGTACTACGCCGAGCTGCTCAACTATATCGACTGCCCCGTACTGGACCTGCACGGCAAGCAAAAACAGCAAAAGCGCACAAACACATTCTTCGAGTTCAGCAACGCTCCTTGCGGTATTCTGATTTGCACGGATGTCGCTGCCCGTGGTCTCGACGTGAGTATCGTACGAAAAGCCGCACTTTCCACCTCATATTAACACGTTTCAGATCCCCGCCGTCGACTTCATCGTCCAATTCGACCCTCCGGACAACACGCGCGACTACATCCACCGCGTCGGCCGCACGGCCCGCGGCGCGGGCAAGACGGGCCGCAGCTTGCTCTTCCTGCAACCCAATGAGGTGGGCTTCTTGTCGCACCTCAAGGCGGCGCGCGTGCCCGTCGTAGAATTCGAGTTTCCCGCCAAGAAGATTATCAATGTGCAGTCGCAGCTCGAGAAGCTGATTGGCAAGAATTTCTACCTGCAGCAGAGCGCCAAGGAGGCGTTCAAGTCGTACCTGCACGCATACGCGAGCCACAGCCTGCGCTCCGTCTACGACGTGAACAAGCTCGACCTGGCCAAGGTCGGCAAGGGCTTCGGCTTTCCCACACCGCCGCGCGTCGACATCACGCTGGGCGGCTCCATGAGCAGGGAGAGGGTGCAGGGACGACGGTCATATGGCAGCCAGCCTCAGCAAAAGTTTAGCGGCAAACGGCGTTGATGTGGGGCTACTTTGTTGCTTTTTCAAGTTTTTACATGTTTACCAAAATGGTTTGTATGGATTTCGGCACAACGTAGATAGAAACAATGAGAGGACATTTGGTTTATGATGCAGGACACTCTCTCAAGGGTCAGCGTTGATCTGTTGCGAAAGGCCCAGATAGGCTGACGTCTCATGGGCTGTATACCAGCTGTCACGTGGAACCGGGAGACAGTTTCGTCAAGGCGTCAACAATAACGCATTGAAGCAGTTCAGCTCGGCCAACTCGCCCCATTCATATGAAAGAAGTTGCGGCGAAATGGCTGGCACATGCTGCATGTGATCAGAGGTCTGATTCACACATCGACGTCTCGACGTGAAGCAGCCAAATCACAAACCTTGGAGGCAACTAAAAACCGAAGTTAAACCAATATCTATATTAAGAAATTGACGGACTGCCGATTGCAGATGACTGTGCCGCGGCCCGCGGGCCGGTGGGCTAGCGGCGTGGGTGGAGATGACCAACTTTGAGCTCCGCCGGGTCCGGGATGCCAAGTCTACTACTTTAACCTTGCAACGTCATCTCATTTCTGGTGCCTCTTCTCCGGTTCCCGAAGCTCAAGACTCATTTGAAGCTGTAGCCGGCGCAACTTTCGAGCCAGAGATTTCGCAGTGTCGGCTACATTGGACCCAAAGTGCCTGTCCCGGACACCCCGGCACCCCCTACCCATCATGGAGGTTCATGACGCCGCGGTGCGCCTCATTGCGCAGCAGGTGCAGCGCTTCTCGGAACAGCAGAAGCCGTTTCGCATCTACCATGGCTCGACCAACAGCACGCGGACCTCGCAGCGGCGCGCCGACAACACCATTGACACCAGCCAGCTGACGCACGTGCTCTCCGTCGACGCCGCCTCCAAGACGGCCCTCGTCGAGCCCAACGTGCCCATGGATGCGCTCGTCGACGCGACGCTGGCGCGCGGCCTCGTGCCGCCCGTGGTGATGGAGTTTCCGGGCATCACGACTGGCGGCGGCTTCTCGGGCATGGCGGGCGAGAGCAGCTCGTTTCGGCACGGCGCGTTTGATGCGACGATGCGCTCGATTGAGATTGTGCTGCCGACGGGCGAGGTGGCGCTCGCGTCCAAGACGGATAAACCGGAGCTGTTTTGGGGCGCGGCGTCGGCGTTTGGGACGTTGGGCGTGGTGACGCTGCTCGAGGTCGAGCTGCGCGACGCAAAGGAGTACGTCGAGCTGACGTATGAGCTGACGACGAATAGCAGAGATACGGTCAGGGTGATGGAAGAGGCTGCCGCTAGAGACGAGACGGATTATATCGATGGCATCGTCTTTAGTAAGGATGCTACTGTAATATGTATAGGGCGGCTCACGGATGATATGCCCAAAGGAGCGTCACCGCAGCGATTCTCACGGCGAAGCGATCCTTGGTTCTACATTCGCGCACAGGACGTCCTGAAACAGCTACAGAAGCAACCCGTTCAAGAGACAGCAAACACGGTCGTCGACTATATTCCACTCCGAGACTACCTCTTCCGCTACGACCGCGGCGGCTTCTGGGTAGCCAAGTATGCTTTCCGCTACTTCCTCACGCCCTTCAACCGCATCACCCGCTCCGCGCTCGACCGCTTCATGCACGCCCGCGTCATGTACCGCGCCGTCCACAAGAGCGGTCTCGCCGACACGCACATGGTGCAAGACGTCGGCGTGCCCTACGCCGCCGTCGACGACTTTTCCGCCTGGCTCGACGCCCACTTTGCCATTTACCCGCTGTGGCTGTGCCCGCTGCGCGTCCAGCGCGACGGCGCCGACGCGCAGCACGGTCTGCACTCGGAGTTTGGCCGGCCAGACGCGCCCAATCTCATGAACTTTGGCGTCTGGGGCAGTCTGGGCGGCACGCGGCGCGACGTCGTGGCCAAGAACCGCGACCTCGAGCGCAAGGTGCAGGCGCTGGGGGGCAAAAAGTGGCTGTACGCGCACGCGTACTACCCCGAGGACGAGTTTTGGGCGCACTACGACCGGGCGTCGTACGACGCCCTCCGGGCAAAGTACGGCGCGGGCCACCTGCCCAGCGTGTACGACAAGGTCAAGGTGGACGTTGACGCCGAGGAGGCGGCCGTGCGCGCGACATGGAAGACGAGGGCCAAGCACGGGGTCAAGGAGGTTTGGCCGGTGCGCGGCCTGTATGGGTTCTACAAGGCTGCTGTGGGTGGCGATTATCTGCTGCAAAAGACGAAGATACGGCCGGCGGCCGAGGCGCGTGGCAAGTCATTGTGATGATGAGGGGAAAGCGTTGAAGTTTGGTACGTTGGAAGCAACGACTAGCAAATTGTGTGTATAAATCATCTGCCAAGAATTTTCAAAGAAGACAAAGACAAAGTGTAAATAGTGTGCATGCCACTGCAGCAAAGAGATTACCATACAGGTAAAACCATGTCGTGACTGTTCGTGTCGCTGTGTAAACCTCATATTCTCGTGCTTCTTCTCTTTGAGTTGACATGGTTATGTTCGGCATTCACCACCACTACCCCCTTGGACGCCCTACCGGGTCTCTTCTGTTTTGCTCCGCGCGTATGGACAATTGCCGAGACCGAAAAATGTCTTTTAGCGGGCCTGCACAGAGGCGGCACCTGCTGCACCGCTACTCGCGGAGGAGGCATCTGCGCCCGGCATCAATAGCCTTTCCTCGTCCAGCCTTTCGAGCCGAACCTTGGGCGCGGGCCCGCCGCCGACGGGGATCTCGGTCGTCGGGCTCACGGACGGCGGCGTCATGGATGACTGGCGGCGGATGCGGTTGCGCAAGAGACCGCTAGAAGCTCGTGGGCCAGCCATGTTGTAGTTGTTTTCTTATCTCTTGTGGTTGCTTGGTGGGAGAATGGCCCAAGTCTCGACAAGGAGCACTTGTGGAAAAGAAGAAGGAAATATATTCTGCAGAATGAAAAGAATAAAACGGTCTGCAGACTAGGCCGGGCTGGCTGCTTGGTTTGTTACTTGGGTAGGCCAGCCCCAGGCCAAGCCAAGACAAGACAATAGATGCGTGCTCTCGCGCCGCGATGGCTTCCGAGACACGGCGTGGAAAAGCACAAGAGACTGGCGTGCGACTGTCATTTTCTACCTGCGGCGCACCGCAGCCGCGCATGGCGTCCTTGGTGATGCTGTGATAGGCACTGCAGGAGGGTCGCACTCGGGCAGAGATCAGCGCGCGTCTGAGTAGGATGAGCTGGCTCACTCGTGGCGTACAAGGTCGGCGCTATTTATCCTTTTCATCTTACCCAGGGAAGCATGTTATTTTCTTGCAGGTGTGTGTGGGTGCACTTTACAGATTGACAGGTGCTTCGGCCCTTGGCCGCCAGTATATACGAGCAGATTGCGCTTGGCATGCGGATGCATATAGTTACTTGGCGCAATATCATCTGATGTATAACTATAGTCTCGGTTTCGGCGCACTTTCGGCGTGCTTTCGGCGCGAATGCTTGGCGCGTTACTGTATTCGTCGTTTCTTCTCGTCCTACATGAGATGAATGCTGCAGACATCAATGCGTCTCTGGGTTGTAGCAGGCCAACCTCTCTCTCAATCATAGCTATATGTGATATCATGGGCGAAACAAACTTCAATACGGAGAGCACAACGAATGAGTAGCACTTGGGGAAAAAAAAGTACGGAAATGCAAAGACCGACGTACGTACACTAACAGCCTACCAACCAGACACTGCATAGACTGCTACAACTCTTGCGACGCATCCGATTCCCCAGAGTCAGAATCCGTATCTTCCGCGGCGGCCAGGCCACCCTGGTGAAGACGAATGATGCGGTCAACACCGTCAAGACTAGACTGACGATGCGCAATGGTTAGTATCGTACAGTCCACGAAGTTCTCTTCCATTGCCCGATGCACAATTCTCTCAGTATCGGCATCAACACTACTGGTTGCCTCATCGACCAGTATAACTCTGGATCCGGTGTCTCGCTGACGCAAGATGGCTCGCGCGATACACAGCAGTTGAAGCTGACCTTTTGAATAGCCGACGCTGTCCAACATTGCGTCAAGCCCACCCTTATTAACTGTCGGAGCCCATATATGCAGGTCTTTGAGTAGTTGTTCAAGGTCACGATCTTTCTCCGCAGCCTTTTCTACATCTTCGACTGAACTTCCTTTGGCCTCGTTGATAGAAAACGGCAACATGTTGGTCCGAATGGTTGTGTCGAACCGTACTTGGTCTTGTGTGATGGTGACGAAACGGGTACGCAATTCGTCTGGTGCAACAGATGAGATATTGATCCCATCTATCTCAATATGACCGTCAAATTCGAGAAATCCCAGCAGTGTCAGCAGAAGGGACGTCTTGCCGCTGCCACTGCGTCCAGATACACCAAGTCTCTCACCTGCATTGACCACGAGGGAGAGATTTTGGAGTGCTGGTCTTGCTTCAGCATCGCGAGAATAATAGGCAAATACGTTTTGGAGCCGTATATGGCCAGAAGAGGGCCAATTATCTGGCAACTGGACCTCGGACTCGTTGGTCTCTCGTGGTGTATCTCTTTCAAACATGAATATTCTGGCCAGTGCGCTGGATGACGTCTCCATCGTTGTGAATGCCGTGATTGTACTCTCAAGTGCTTGGCTAAGATACAGAAGCCCCATGAAAGACAACCCGACGGCCGGCTGCGACGAGCTTCCTCTTATTAAAAGAGTAAGTGATACAAGCAGCGCTCCAATCAGAGCCGTGAGGAGTCCAAGCACGAGTGACAACCAGGCTTGGATTGCTGCCAGGGTGTAGAAAGGTTTCTGGGACTCCTCTAGAGCCGCAAGCCCGGATTTTATATTCGATGCTTCCCAGCCAAAGGCCCGAATGTGCGTCAACCCTGCGGCCGTCTCCTCGAAAAAGGTATAGAGAGGTGCCTTCATTTCGAGGTCCAAGTGACGAACCTGTCGCGATGTCCGAAGATAGTACCGCTGGATAAAAAACAGAATTATAAACATAAACGGCAAAATAATTGCGAGGTAGGTGGCCCCGGAAAGTATGATACCCGTATTGATGACTGCATTGGAGCTGGCGTATATTGTCTTCATGTATGCCCCCGGCAGACCTCGTGAGATGAGAGTCATATCTTGGCTGTACAAGTTCAACAAACTGCCAGTTTTGGTTGCCGAATAAAATGCAAGCGTGCTGCCCAAAGTAGTCCTCACTATCTTCTCATGGAGAGTGGCCGATGGTCGCGGAGAGAGTTTCGTATGGAGTATCCAGTACTCGAGAAACCCGACAAGGCATGCGGCCATGGCAACGCCCACATATCCGACAAAGAAGGCAGAGCTCTCTGGGTCTACCTGAATCCAGACACGAATATAAATTCCAGGGAAGACGAGTGCAGAGCCAAATGAAACAAAGAGGGCGTGTAGAAGAAATTTGATCTTTCCAATAGGGTTAATGAAGAGGCTGTATAGTCGGAAGCCTCCTTGCTGTCGAAGGTTGGTGTCGTTGAGACTTGCACCAGGCGCTGTGGCTTCCAATGATCTGCGAACGATTTCTTGCTCTTTATCCTCGTCTACGAGAGGCACATTTCTGTTCATGGACACGAAGGAAGCGACAAGATAATCAGTGTATGCTGGGTTTTGAAACTGTGTGCTCAAAGTAACTGTGCCTTGTCCGTCGAGGAAGAGGAGCTGGTCAGCCACAATTCTGCTCTGG
This sequence comes from Beauveria sp. AdecLV25a, assembly GCA_030914405.1. NCBI lineage: Eukaryota > Fungi > Ascomycota > Sordariomycetes > Hypocreales > Cordycipitaceae > Beauveria > Beauveria sp. AdecLV25a. The sequence continues at coordinate 16,634 of JAQYTR010000825.1, forward strand.
GGCAGGTAGGTAGCAAGCAATACCGTGGATCCGGCCTGGCGGAAAAGACCGTTGGTGCCGCACAGTTGATGGAGGACGCAGATGGCAGTGACTGAGTCAAGCGAGCTGAATACATCATCTAGGACGACAATTGTAGTCTCGGCATAGGCAGTGCGAGCCATGGCCGCGCGCTGCCGTTGACCACCACTGAGATTTGCACCATTGGCGCCGACCATGTATTCTTCACCCTCGGGCAGCCATGCAAGGTCATCATTGAGAAAACAGGCTTGAATCACTCTTTGAAACTTTTCGGAGTCATATGGAAGATTGCCAATCACGTTTCGTCTGATGGATGTATTGCGTAGCCAGACTTTCTGGCCACAATACGCAATGTCGGCAGAGTCAACTTCCACCGAGCCGCCCAAAACCTCCGTCTCTCCGAGTAATGACTCGAGAAGAATTGATTTACCAGAACCGGTTGGTCCGAGTACTCCGGTTATGGAACCAGGGGCAAGCTCAAAGTGAATATTTTCTAGCAAAGGTTTCGTTTCTCTTAGTGACGCGATGTCGGCACGGTTGAACCTGATGATGCTCTGCGTATTCGAAGCCGAGGCGCAGCTGTCCTGTGCGACTATTCTTGAACAGAGTCTGGATCTAGAGTCCTTTCTCTCAGGCAAGACTAGAAATGCCTGGATGCGGGAAAAACACGCGAGTGTGCTCGAGAAGGTAGACACTGTGGTCAAGAGGTTGGCGAGAGGTCGTTCTATCAATGAAACAACGGCGAGCATAGGAAACACTTTAACCGCTGCTATGCGGTGATGAAAAGCAGTTCCAAAGAATGCCGAGGCAATAACAATGACAGGCGTCATCAAGTCACCAAACACGATCGGTCCTACAGACAGAGCCTCCAAGCGCCGATAGTGCTTCGAGACCTCGATCTCTGCGAGTCGAAGATGCTGCAGCATTGTCCCAGTAGTTGGACCCAGACCAAGCATTTTGATGCAAGTTAGCTGGGCAAGAACCTTGCCCGTCTGCGCAGTCCTATTCTCGATGCTCCTGTTCCAATCCAGGATTCGCGGCGACATACTGCAGCCTATGAAATAAGCTACAATTGTAGTCACCACCAATGGGCCCAGCACGGTCAGAGCAGAGATGCCAATGTAGTCAGACAGCAGATAAATACCGAGGCTGAGCTCAACTGCGCCAATAGGTATTTCCAGACACTGTGGAATACCAGCAGTAATGCCGTCCAGATCGGCGCTCATCAGTGTCACAGCTGCCGCTTTCTTCGCTTCGGCTTCGGTCAGCTTGTGTGCCTTGTGAAACAAGCAGGCAATTAAACCACCTCGAAGTATGGTAGCAAGTCGATTTGTTTGATGCGTCAAAACTGTTCGAGAAAATGCGAGGCCAAAGTAAACCATGGCCGCGGCTGCGACTGCTCCGCCCCTCTCTTGCATTTCGTGTGGCCCGGTACTTTTTCTTCCAACCAACGTAAGAACGCAACGAATGACGAATGGTTGTGCAAAGTTGAAACCAGTAACAGTAAGATGGCAGATTGTCAACACAACAAGGCGACCGTTCCACGTCCTGAGGCAGGCCTTTAGGAGCTTGTTTCTCTTCACCGGCCTCATATCCGGGCGAGGCCGCCAATGTTCCGACAATTGTATGTGAAGAACCTGAGATGAGAGTTCTGGGTCGAGGCCATCTAAATGCTGCATCAGCAGCGGCCCTCGAAAGCCAACCTCAAAGATTGGGTAAAGAAAGACAAAGAGCAGTCTTCGGAGTGGACCACACGTGGCTTCTGGTCCAACATCTTCTCGCAGAGCATCATCGATTAGTAGAGACCGTTTTGAGATTTCTTGGAGTGCGAGCAGAGTGAGCTTGAATGAGCTGGTGGCCGCAGCTAGGGCGCCAAGAGTCGCAAGACCTGAGCGGAGAAAGTAAGAACGACTTCTCGCAGCGTCTGTAAGCAGATTGACAAAGAGAAAGAAGCTGAGCCAGGCGGAAGATCGAAGAGACCGCTGATGATCTGCATGAATAATGCAGCCTCTCCACAGCGAAGCGAGCAGATCGATTGCTGCGGCTGCGAGGGTGACATTTGTGCGGCGGCGACTCAAAGTGACTCTGACACCCAGAAATGCGATTTCAGTGAGAATAAGCAAGACGGCAACGGACTGCAAGGGGACTTAGCCAAATTACACGGCAGCACCAAACAAGTTCCTTTTGGGGCTCACCAGCTTCGTCCACAAGAGCGCCGTTGTCCGAACGTAGATTAGTGCCTTGTGAAAGTAAAGGTAGAAAAAGACTGAAGCAATTACCAAGCATCCGGACAGAGTCAAGCTGAAGATTGTGTCCTCGAATTTGATTGTAAAGTCGAATCTTGGGCCGTCCGTGCTCCAAAAGGCCTCGTCCGCGAAAACGGCCATCCTGTCTTTAGCGACAGCCTGAAAAGTTGCGGCGGTAATTGTAGTAGACGCAGTGAAAGATCAAGGTAAAACAGCAAAATATGCTACTGATTCTAACAATGCACTTGCTCTGGTCAAGATTGTTTAGGCCATGGCCAACTTTGTTAGGGCTGCGGACGATGCGGCGATGCAGTTGCCAGGAATACCAAAGCAAGTCAACATGAATATCAGCGGGGTGTACCCCTACTTTTACCAATGATAGCGACACCTGGTAGCTAGCAGTTATGCAGCTACTCAAGTTGATTAGTTGGGGAATGAGGGTCAGGGGGCTACTGAAGTGCCTCTGTCCCAAGCTGCATCTCGACTGCATCCTCTGCAGGTGTGCCTTTGCTCTAATGCATGTACGCAGCAGTTGAGAAGCAACCCGGATGTGACCCGACGCGTGGTGGAGCAATAATCTGGTTAGATCCAGCCTGTTATGCCTAGGGTCAGGAGCAATAGTGTCTATTCAACTTTTCATCACGCCAGACTCTTCACGCATTGCAGCAATTGAAGGGCAGCAAACTCGGGACACAACCAGTGCCATAACTCTAGTCTATCATATTCATAAAAATAGGCATCTTAATCAGGCACAATGCCAGAGCTCAGTCCAAGACTTTACGATTCCGACCCAAAAGTTCCCTCGTAGGAAGGCTTATTCATCTGCATGGGGATGTTGAGCGCTGCCGCCCCCTCCATTAGCCTTGTGATTTAAGGGTAGATGAATCTGGTGGTGTTCATGGAAAGACTCACCTGGAGCTGCTTGTACAATAATGGCGAGAGCGAGTGCTGCTGCGACCAGGCCGTTGAAAGAGGGAAGCATCGTGATGGCAACGTGACGGATTGGGCGCGGAATGTTTGATCGAGTGTGTTGTCAGAGAGAGATTATTCCCAAAGAACCTTGGCCGGTTGACAAACTTACTTATAAGTACGGATAACTCCGGCACGGTTCCCCCGCCGACCTCGTTTCCAGCAATAGCATGTCGCCGATGAGGGTGGAGTGAGGTGAGGGCTGCATCAGGCTCGGCGCGAAGGAGCTGTGGCTATGGAGGCGGTTCCACTTATCAATTGTTATCGGAACTTTTGTCCAGGTAGGAATTTGTTGCCCATTGTTTATATGCCTTTACACTAGGTCCGGATCTAAATCAGGTTGGTCTCCCGTGCCTCTGACGCATAGCACGCTGGTGGCGTCAATGTGCCTGCTCTTCATCTATTTCATGGGCCGATAAGGGGGCGCCCGAAGTTGGTGGACAGTGAAGAAAAGATCTGGTGGAGAAAGGCCACATGTCGTTCAAAACTGTCTTCCACAAAGGTCCAATAGTTTGACGCTCAACGTTGGGGAACGACGAGGAGCGCTCTGGTCTCCACCACGGGCGCGATCGGGGGCAAGGCCGGGCGGGATCTGATGCGGGAATCTGTGTGGTTACTCTAGCGTGGGGGTTTTATGGGCGCAAACAAGCTAACCAAATGATGGCAGTTGATTTCAACACGTACCCGCGATGATATGGCTTGCCCTGAAACAGGCAAGTCTCGGTGTAAGGTGTTGGCATTTGAACACAGCGGCAACTCAAACTTCTAGAGGCGGCCTATGAGTACAGCGGTACGATAACCTGAGGCAGATCCAGACTTGTATGTTTGACAAGAGGCACAAAGCAGAAATATACGTCTTGGGGTGGGGGGTGGGGGGGCAGTGTTGACTTTGTCAGAGGACGGAACTTTGAACTAAAGCACATAGTTGGGTACCGAAAGGAGTTGAACAACTGTTTCAGAGAGGGATGCATGAGCAGACGTGGCCAGCATATAGTCTTGACAAAGCTAAGAAAATTGCAACATTTGACACGATTTTCGCTGCTTCCCCTTTGGCGCACATCGCGCGGAGCTGCATCCGGACCGACTTTCCCCAAACCGCGACAGTTGGAATTGTACAACAATACTACAAACGAGCTACTAGTCCGCCGTTACTTTCTCACACCATCAGTCAATTGACAGACTGGCCCAACACGAAGGTAGGAATGGCTTAGAGCGTGGTGGAGCAGGCTTTAGGATGGCCAGTTCGCAAAAGGCAAGACACTTTCTACTTGCAATACCACCAGGCTCATCTACAACTCTATATGGGAAATTCAAGGGCCTCTAGAAAACTGATCATTGTCACTATGCTAGAATACAGAGACTATCGAGTGATTATGGCGTGTATGAAGCGCAACAGGCGATGAGTTGTGTTGGGGTCAACAGTATCGCTCTATGGCTCAATATTCGGGATTCTCAACACAGGACCGCCTCATACCTCCATTTAACCTCCATTTCATAGATCAATTATAGGCTAGTTGGTCTCAGATTCGGTATCTTTGCGCTCAGCTCTGGGCTGGTTGGCCTCGGGCTGGTTCCCTTTGCGCTCAGCTCGGGACTGATTGACCTCAGGTTCATTGCCCTTGCGCTCAGCTCGAGACTGATTGATCTTGAATTCGTCGCCCTTGCGTTCAGCTCTGAGCTGGTTGGCCTCGGGTTCGTTGTCCTTGCGCTCAGCCCGGGACTGGTTGACCTCAGGCTCATTACCCTTACGCTCAGCCCGGGACTGGTTGACCTCAGGCTCATTGCCCTTGCGTTCAGCTCTGAGCTGGTTGGCCTCGGGCTCGTTGTCCTTGCGCTCAGCTCGGGACTGATTGATCTTGGGTTCGTCGCCCTTGCGTTCAGCTCTGAGCTGGTTGGCCTCAGATTCATTGCCCTTGCGTTCAGCTCTGAGCTGGTTGGCCTCGGGTTCGTTGTCCTTGCGCTCAGCTCGGATTCGAGATGCCTCGGGTTCGTCGTCCTTGCGTTCGGCTCTGAGTTGGTTGGCCTTGGGCACGGTGACATGAGGAAGCTTCAAGGCTTCCTTCAACTGGTCGATATAGGCCGGCACCAGTCCTTCTTTAAGTTGATTGACTGTTTTTCAGATTAGCCTTCCATTGAATCACGCCCGTCCGGCTTTGGGGTACGAAAACTCACTTGGCGAGGTTTGGCCAATCGAAGCAAACGCAAGAGCGGCTGCAACAACACAAGGGACAGAGGAGAGCTGCATGGTTGCGATGTGAGCGATTGAGTTGAAAGTGCTTATTGTGGTAGTGAGATGAGAGGCGACAGGAAATGACCTTGGATGAGGCTTGGGCAGGTGTTTGTATTTATACTCAAAATGGCCGCGTATTTCTGTTGAATCCCCAGGCTGGAGATCAAAAAGAGGCTGACTCGGGAATTTGTCGCACAAACATGCGATTGATGATACAAGGCGCCATCTCGATTGTCCAACAGATTCAGGAGCTTGTATGCAACACAGGCTGGTCTCTCGTCTCTCAGATATAGTGTCACTTGCTATTCCGCACCTATGTTTGCTCATTGAAGGACATACCCCCCTGCACCCTGATTAGCGAGCCTGTACGTCTGATACATAAAGTGCATGTTTGTATTGTTCTTCTGTATGCATGTTTGCTTTGTATCAATACTTGCCGCCCTTCGCATTGTCGATCAATCTGGAGCAGCGTGTTTCTGCGCCAACACCCCGGTAAGTATCGCTTACTTGTTCTTATACCAAAAAAACGTACAAAGAAAAGCCCCCCCCAGGATCGGTCGAGGATGAGCAAACACAGAGAAAGAAAACAATCGGGTGCAGTCAAAAAGACGCAGCCATCTTGCTTCCGCCCGCTGCTCTTCGGTGTGGGGGTCCCCGAGAGACGGCCCAATGACCTGGCCTTGACTAGAGCGATTGGAAATCGAATGGGTGGCCGACTCCATGCGAGTTAGGAGACAATTGCGATTCTGATAAGTGTCAATCTCAAGCATCAATAAGGACTACGGCCAGCACGTCGCCGACCAAGTCTAGATACAGTCGTGGCTGATCGGCCTGCCGTTCCATTCGCACGCATCCTGGACAGAGACCTTACAATCATTACGTATTCAAAGACTCGTATATATTGTCCCGCCTGAAACGTGGCACGTCTAGCTCAGTCGCCGACGGCATTCAGGCCCGTCGTGGTACAGTGAGCTCATAATCGATCGTGGCTGTACCACCATACCGTATCGTCACGCGAAATGGGCTGCAGTACCGAAGCACGTTTGCAAGCTGCGCCAAATGTGAGCGTATCTCAAAACACGCCACGAGTTTCTTGAGCATCCCAGGGCGCCCAAGGCATGCCTACAGCAGACTCCCGAGCGTGACTGGGGCTTCCTTCTTTTGAAGATCAAGTCAAGCCTCTCCTCGATACCATGCATAACGTCATATCTTGTAGCGAGTTTTCGCTTCCTCTGGTGTCTAAGACCAAATAATCCGTGAGGCGGTGAAGTTTGCGAAGCAGTGCACAAATCATGCAGTCAATAGGTGTAGTGTACATGCTGAGTGGAATTTAAACCAGAGGGGAATAAATGAACAATTTGTTTACAGCCACGTTACGCCTCTCTTCCATGCCACAGCGCCCTGAACCGACCATCCTCCTTGGCCAGCAGAGTTTCGGGTGAGCCCGCCTCCACCACCTCGCCGGCATCCAGTAGCAGCACAGTATCAAACTTTTCGACAGTGTTGAGACGATGCACAACAGAAATGATGGTATGCTTTGCAAAGTGATCCTCCAAAATCCTGACCATGAGCTCTTCAGTCTGCCTGTCAACGGTGCTCATTGCCTCGTCAAGGACAAGGATGGAGCTTTCGTCCTTGCTCGCGAGGGCGCGCGCCATGCAGACTAGCTGCTTTTGTCCTTGCGACAGCTTCAAGTCGGCCGCGTCGCCATCTAAGCCACCCTGTCCCTCGACAATGTCCCAGAGTTCTACAATCTTCAAGTGGTTGATGAGCTTTTCGTCGTCCAACTCATCCGCCTCGTCGCTCTTGGTGCTCTCGTTGGTGTTGCGCACAAGGTTCGAGCGCAGAGAGCCTGGGAGGAGCATAGGCTCCTGAGGAACGGAGATGAGCCGAGGACGGAGGACGTTCTGAGCGATGTCCATTATATTGATGCCGTCAATCGTGATGGAGCCCGACTCAAGATCGAGAAGGCGGAACAGCGTCAGAAGCAGCGACGACTTACCGCTGCCTGTGCGTCCGCAAATGGCAACCTTTTGTCCGGGTTGTATGTCAACATCAATGTTCTTGAGGGCGCGAAACGCGGGATTGTTCCCTTTCGGTGGGTAGGAAGCGGTAACGGAACTAAAGCGGACGGCGCCCGTTGACGGCCAGGTCCGAGGCAGGCGTTGCGGGTTCGCAGGCGGCAACTCCTTTGGCGTCTGGGTTTCAAAAGAGCGAATACGCTCCACAGAGCTCAGAGAAGTCTCTGTACCTGTGAAGCTGAGCACTAGCCATGCCAAAGAGCCTCCCAGTGCCGTGACATTGGTCAGTGCAACACCTAGCGCTCCGGGACTCGTAGAAGATGGAATTGTGATGCAAATGACAATAAGAGTAATGCAGACAAAGGCGACAAAGAGGTCCAAAACAAGCTCTAGCCAGATCTGAATGATGCGCATCATGTAATTGGGCCTCATTGTTTCATCCAGCAGATCCATACCCGTGGCCTGATACTGCGACTCCCAGCCATACGCCTGGACCGTCGCGACCCCGTCAATCATCTCAATAATGTGCGTGTTGATTGGTGCAGAGGACTGAATGTCCAAGTACCGGAGCTGTCTCGAGGTCTGCAAGTAGTACTTTTGCAGCACGTAGATGAAAACCATCATCGGAGCAATAATGACGGCCATGTACAGCGATCCGACGAGAACTAGCGCCACCAAGGACCCCAGCGAGATGAGCGACATAAAAGTCAAGGTAAGGTTCAAGGGGAGATCCAGATCAATCTGCTCGATATCTCTGCTGAAACGATTGACGAGATCACCGGGAGGAGTCGCGACGAAGAAAGACAGCGGCGCGCTCATGGTGGCTCTCAAAAGGCGAGTGTGAACTTTTCTGAGAGCCGTTGGCGCTACATGAATGAGAGCAATGTGAATTGTTCCCAGCATAATGATGATTTCCATGACATTCACCAAGAAATATACTGAATAATAAAAGGCTGTGTTGACTGGCGCAGGCGATTCGTTTGCCTCTGTCCACCACTTTAGCCACAAGACAGGTAAAACAGGCCATGTGCCGGATAGAATAGCGGCAAGGCAGACAAGTACCGCTACCTTGCGATCAACCATTTTGAGGTAGTAAGAGTACAACGTGACATCGCCAGACTTGCGGATTAGATCTTGAGTCTTCTCGGCTTCTTCATTGACACTTGACGTCTGCTCACCGTTGCCTTTTTGCGAGCTAGCGCTGCTAGTATTCGCAGTCTCGTCGTCGGCAGATTTATGGCTCGTGGCGATCAAGTCTTGAATTTTGGTGCTTGCCTTGAGTTCGTCCAGTGTGCCTTGAATGACAGAACCAGGGCCATCATCCCCGAGGAGAATCACGCTATCAGGTTGATCAATCAAATGAAGTGCATGCGTTGCAAGAACCACTGTCGCGTTGTTCTTCCGCAAGAGGCCAGAGGGCCCAAACACTTGATCCCAGACAAGACGCTGAGTGGCCCAATCAAGGCCACTGAGCACATCATCCACCAACACAACGGGCTTGCGAGAGAATATGCCACGTGCCAAGGAGATACGCTGCTTTTGCCCACCGCTGAGGGAAACGCCCTTTGTTCCAACTGCAGTGGCATCGCCTTGCGGAAAATCTTCAAAGTCCCTGTCCAGACCACACGCTGTCACTACAGCATTGTACCAGGACTCGTTCGGCTCCGACTTGCAAACAATGTTATCCTTGGCGGTTCCGCTGATAATCCATGGTTGCTGAGAGCAGTATGCAACATTTGACGTGCGCAATTTGGCGTCGCCGCTGACATTGAGCTGTCCCAACAGAGCTTGCAGAAGCACCGACTTTCCGGAACCGACCTTGCCCGCCACAATGTTGAATGTTCTGGGCAAAATCTTCAGAGTTGTGTTTTTGAGCAACGGTTCTTCTCTCGATTTGGCATTGACGTTGCCGTTTGTAATGGAGAAGACTGGCTCTGAAAATTCGGGAAGCAGATCCTCCGTTGCGGACAGCTCAGTGGAGGAGCCGAGGAGTGCCACTCTAGCCTCATAATCGCTGCACAGTTTGAGAAATTCCTGGATGCGGACAAAGCATGGCAAAGCAGCAATGATGAAGGGATACATGGTCGCCATCATTGAAAGTGGGCCGATGATGAGGTTCATGATACTTATAGAGGTAAAGGCCTCTGCAATGGAGAGGCGCTCGCCCGCCTTGGCAAAGAGAAGAGCAATGCCAAAAGTGAGGGGAGGGGCGAGACTATCAGGCAACTTGCTGGCCCCGTTGAGAATAACTATGAGTCTTCGAAAGACCAAAGATTGTCTGATTTCATTGTCCATCAACTTTTTGATGGCTATAAACCACGAGTCAACAAGTCCGAGCATTTTTGTTTCCTTCATGTGGCTAATGACAGTAGTCGTGTCGCTGACTCGCTTTTCGATGGCTTCGTTGACCTTCTTTTGTGCGTCGGGAACGTATAGGGCGCACACAAGGGAAACTATAACGCCAAAGATGATTGTGATTAGCGGACCAAGAGATCCCCATCCAACTTGTCCAGCTAAAAGCCAAAACGCAAAGGCGGTTTCGAGTGGTGCGATCCAAAAATCATGAATGGCGAAGAATGGCATGGATACACGATTAACATCCACCGTGATGAGGGTGAGAGCAGCCGAGCCCTTCTTCTCACCAGGTTCCATCTGCGCGCCAAAGTGCAAGATTGTTGCAACCAGGGATGTACGTATCATTACTCTTATGCGGGCTTTGGCCTGTTCGTATGTATTCGCAATCAACACTTTTCCCAAGAACAAGTAAATCGCACCGACTATCAGGGCATAGCCAGTGTTGTTGTCCACTCCACGGTCCTTGTCTTGCCGCGCCGCATATTGTATGAGTGCTTTGGTGTATAAAGGAACCAGCAGTTTGAAGATGGAAAGAGCCAGTCGTGGAATAGCGGCGGCAATCACAGTCGACCTGCAACTGTTGAGCACCATGAAAACCAGCGCGAACTTGCCACTGTCTTTGTATTTTTCCCAGTTTTGTAACATCTTTGGCAGCAGATAGCGGGCTCGTTGTTCGGGCTTCAATCTAGGCAAATCGCCTGGTTCCAAGAAGGAGGCGTTGCCAATCTTGAGAATAGGATTCACCCACCATAAGAAAATCTGGGCCACGATACTTGAAGTCTCTTCTGCACCCATCTCCGACCAATCTCCGAGCATGACTGATCTTTTACTTTTGGCTTCCATTCCAAAAACAGCCATCTTCGCAGCAATACCAGCGGCAAATGTATAAGTCATGGGCGCTAGCTCGTCCACCATGAGAATAGTACGGTATCGGAAACCGTCGAGTAGAGCGGAAAGAAATGTGAAAGCAATGATTAATTTTGAAGGTGTTATCGACCGAATGTGGTTCAAGCCAGTGAGACCAGCGAGAAGTACGGTGTCGGTGAGACTGATAGCGGCAGCGGCAACTGAGACTGTGCCGACCGGCACACTTGCGCGCAGCTGGATCCATTGGGCAAGGAGCAGAGCTTTTATGGCGACCAATATGAAGCAAATAGTCTATGTCCTTTATAAGCCGATTATCGACTGTGTTGGCCATATTATGGCTTACCAATTTGAAGTAGTATCTGCGCGTCACACGGACTTGGGGCTTTTGGCCCCAAAGCTGAAAAATGACGACAATCGCGCCGAGCATGAAAAGCGCAGAAGGCACGATTGTGAATACAGTCTGCTCGAAAAACAGAGTAAAGTCGAGGCGGCCATTACGACAGCCGGCGGCGAGCGGGCCGAATGCATCGTCGCAAGACGCAAATGCCGCAGTGCCCAACACGGCTTGAGCGGTGTAAGCGTAGTCCAACGACGGTGCCCTGTTGGCGGAGAGCTGCTCCAGCATGATGTCTTGAACTGCCCGGTGAATCTTTGCGAAGCTCAATTAGGTGAGGCAAGGAAACTCGCGACGCGACAGGATGATGGCCGGCCAAGAACGCTTCTTGTACAAACGGGACACGCAACACTTGGCATGGTCGAGTCGTCTACAGATCAGGCTGAAGGAAGGTGTGGCTGGTTCACCAGGTGACTAGCGTCGGGGCAGGGAAGCTGCTCTGGGCCATAACAGTGTCCAATCACAAGAGCGTGCACGATGAACCAGTAGTCGGCGCACCGTCAGGGTCAAGCTGTAAAAATGAATGAGGCAAGACTTGCGAGCAAGGTGGTGCACTTGGAGTGCTCACGATGAACGAGCCCCCGTCAGTTTGGCCGCGGTTTGGCAGATGGCGGCGACCAGCGAGAATTGCCTTGTTCTTCTTGCAAATCCGAGATGCGACGACGGACTGCGCGGGAACGGATAACGATGTCGCAGGA
>JAQYTR010000843.1:0-40696 GCA_030914405.1 Beauveria sp. AdecLV25a
CGTCGACGCCAAGGCTGAAAAGGAGCGCATCAAGAAAGAAAAGGCCGCCGCCGCCGCCGCCGCGGGTGGTGCTGGTGCCGCGGGTGCCGTGGCCGCCACTACCACCGACCTCGTCGACCGCACAAAGGAAAAGGTCAAGGAGCTGGCGGGCGACGCCAAGGAGGCCGTTGCCGGCGGCGACAAGAAGCAGCAGAAGAAGGAGAAGAAGGAAAAGGCTCCCAAGCAGCCCAAGCCCCAGCCGGCTGCTGCCCCTCCGAGCCCCTGCCTGATTGACCTCCGCGTCGGCCACATTCTCAAGGCCATCAACCACCCCGACGCCGATTCTCTCTACGTCTCGACCATTGCCATGGGCGACAAGCCCGGCGACGACACGACCGAGTACGAGGGCCAGGTGTGCCGCACCGTGTGTTCCGGCCTCAACGGGTTGATCCCGCTCGCCGAGATGCAGGGCCGCAAGGTCATCGTCGTCTGCAACCTCAAGCCCGTCAAGATGCGCGGCATCAAGTCGTGCGCCATGGTCCTCGCCGCCTCGCCGCGCCTTAAGGAGGGCGAGGTCGACGACCACAAGGGCCCCGTCGAGCTCGTCGCCCCGCCTGAGGGCAGCAAGGCCGGCGACCGCGTCTTCTTCGAGGGCTGGAAGGGCGAGCCCGAGGGCGTCCTCAACCCCAAGAAGAAGATTTGGGAGATGTTCCAGCCTGGCTTCACTACCACCGACTCCCTCGACGTCGTCTTTGACGCGTCCGCCGTCGAGGTACTCGGTAAGAAGGACCTGGGCAAGCTTGTTACCGAGAGCGGCGGCGTATGCACGGTCCAGACTCTCAAGGGGGCTACCGTCAGGTAAACGAACAGAAATGATATATAGATAAAAGATTCGCAAAAATAGGCAAACAAGGCATTGGCGCAACAGTGTTCATTTCAACACTGTAATGAGAATCAACAGTCTTCACGTTTAGCGTTGATGCGATTGATGTGAATGATTTGGATAAATTTTTGTTTTTAATGTACACCAGCGTAGCCCATGCTGGATTAATGCTGGGCAGTGCTGCCTATTCATACATTGGCCACACGGCATCGCCATCCTCATCGCGCCTATATATTTACACTGGTCTCAAACTGCGCAGGCCATGCTAGAAACCCCCCTTTCAATGGTAACAATAATAAACAACGGAAACTCCAAGTAAATGCATGTCGCGCTGAAACTTTTTCATGCCCAGACATTCTCTGCCTCTATGTTTTCAGTGCCGAAAAAAGCGCCCGATGAAAAAAATAAAACGCTGATGTGAAACTCCTTCCCATCTTTTTTGCCCCTCCCTCGTAATATTACACGTTCCCTTTTTATATGGTGTATAGTTTGCAAAATGGATATTCAAGAAAAAAAGTATTGGCTCTCTCGAAGACGGCTGACATCAAAGTCACCCTTCTTGGGTATGTCGGGAATTGTCAGCGGGAGCCAGACGGGGACCGGCACTCGCTTGTTAGCAGAAGCCTTGTTCTTTTTGACTGGACGGTCACGCAGCGCCGCGTTTTCAAAGTTTGAGCTCTCCAGATCGTGGAGGAGCGCCTCAGGTTCAATAAGCTCATTTTCAACGGTCGAATCCGAGCTCTCGTCCGCAAGTGCCATCTTGTTTTCAAGGGCATCGGCTGTGGCATCTTCAGCGGAAATCTCACCCAGGCCAATATCACGAATGTCTTCTGCAATATCCAAGTCGGGCTCTGCGCCAGCCATTTCCTCGTACACGGCGGCAGGCGTAATGATCTGTTTGGCGGCTTCCAAATCCCAAGGATTGCCCGAAAGACGCAGAGAGTTGCGCTTGTGCTCAAGAAGAAGTTCTTCTCTGGGAGAGAGGTTGCTCTTCTTTCTTAAAGCCTTAATTTTCTTGGCAACTGGGGATGCGCCATCAATGTGGGACAGGAAAAGAGATCCCTTGTGTCGTGTCTCAAACTCAGCAGCTAACCGTCCAATGACATCTTCCTCATGGATCTTGATGAACGAATCTCGAATGACCTCATTCATGACATTGACATCCGCAGCGTGAGTCCAGAAGGAATCGTGAACGGCTGCGAAGTCCAGACCACGCTCGTGGCACTCAAGCGCAGAGAGTAGCATGTGGCTCGCGTCAAGAGAGTGGATGAAGTTGGGCGGGAATCCTTGAAGCTGCTTCCTTCTATTGACCGGGTCGGTGGAGTCGCTAGAATGGTATGCAAGGGACTGGAGGCAGGTTCGAATTTCTTTGGCAGTTGTCTTGCGGTACGGTTGGGCGACTGGCATGCGCAACGGAGTCGTCCAGACCACCGTGGAGCGAAATTGTTTGGTTAGCTCGTCAAAGCCCGACTTTCTAGTCTTGGGTGCCTTTGCCGCCTTTCCTTTCTTGGTGTCGGCAGAGGCATTCGAGTACTCGTCTGCGATGTGTTGCAGCTGGGCAGGTGTCAGGGCGCGGCAAACGCGTCCACCAATTTCACCAAGCCAGTACTGGATGTCGTGAGCACCACGGAACATAGTAGCCAGGGCAGTAAAAACGTGTCGAGCGATATATGTCGCCAGCATCAGATGTGGAATGCCGCACTGCTTGCCCATGTCGGGATACAGGGCATCTATTTGCTTGCACACCTGTTTCTTAGCACCGGAAAATGTGACGCCATAGACATTGGTCATGACAGTCTGCTTGACAACCTTTCGAGTAATCTTGCCGTCTAGCACGAGGCCGAATTTGTTGTTCGCTGCAGCGTCCTTGGTGATAGCTTGCTTGACTAGGTCCGCAACAGCCGAGTAAACATCTGCAGGCCGGTCACCTGGCTCAAGATTGACTTGCTTTGCACCCCACGTATCACCGCCTAGGGCAGCATAGTGTTGTAGGCCATTGCAGGTACCATCCTGCTGAATTGGAAGATGAGAGACGTAGGTAGTTGGGTCTTCGAGCTGAAGCGCTCCCTTGAGCTCAAAGCACGCGGCGAGGCATTGCCACGGGTCCTCTGCCTTGAGCCACCACCGGCTTCCGTGAAGCGGGTTGGTCGCCGATTCTATAATGTTGCTGGCGCTTTCGTTGGCAAAGGCTTCACGCTCTTCAAAGCTGGCCTTGTCGAGGCCGTAAACGTTCGCCAAATGGATCTTTAGCCATCGCAGACCAGTTTCACCGAGAGCTTTGCCCTTGGCAAATGAAAGCACAGCTCGTGCGTGATCAGCGCCCATGTGATTCAAGTAAGTGGGCATGGGATATGCACGACCACGATAATCGACGTTGTGGGGGAAGTAGATGGTCTGATTGCGGAATGCGCGCGCAATCTCCAATTGCAGATTCATGTAGCAGCGCTGTGAGTGTAAGCCAGAGCGTTCGTTTTCAATAGCCTTGACATCGCGGATCCATTTCTTGTGCAGAGCAGGGTTGACAGTCGAGTCGGGTTCGGCTGGTATATCAAACTTTGGTTCCAGAGCTGGCATATTGGCAATTTCTTCACCGGTATTCCAGGCCTCCATCATGACGTTCAATACATCGCGATTGATCTGCCATGCCGTCTGTCCAAGAACATCAAGACCTTTGAAGACTTGCTTCATATCGCCACATTCAACAGCGGCCTTGGCGTAGAGTCGCTGTTCAACATTGCCTGGCTGCACTCGAATCACGCTAGTTTTGCTCTCGAGGAAACCGCCGTGATGCATACTCTTCCATGGCTTCGGCTCGACAATCATGGGCAGGTGCTTGGCAAGAAAGTCTCCCATGGGCTCACGCTTGAGCTGCTCGACTAGAGTATTATGCATGATGAGCATGCCAACCTTTTTACCTTTGCGTGGCTGTTGGATGTGGGTGAAGGCGGGCTGGTACTGGCTGACCCGCTCTCCAGTCGTAGGGTGTCGCGTGATGACATTGACCTTTGCGGAATCAATCAGAGCTTTCAAAAGAAATGATCCAACTTGGGCTTTGATTTGTATGGACCATGGCTTGCTTGCGGAATCTTCGATGCGCTTGGTGGCTTCTTGGCTTTCTGTAATTTGGGGTACAGAATTGGCTTCATTAGGTTTCGCTTTCGAGGCATCATATGTGACCTTGCGGCGTCGAGTTGTCTTCTTCTGCTTTTTCTGTAACTCGATGTCTTCATGTGCTTGCTTGGCGATGGTATTGATGATTTTCTGAATGGCAATGCCTTTGTCAACTCCAAGGAGGGCACCAGCGTTCAGAGTGCTGAGTATGGTTACCGCAGCTAACCTCGCAGGGTCTGCCTGTCGGATAAAGGGGCCGTAAATGCATCTTTCAATGTCCCTCTCTGTTTTGACATCCTTGCCTTCTGATACATCCACTTGAGCAATCTCATCTTGAATACGCACCTCCATAGCGCTGAGCCATGATGACGTGTAGCTAGACAGAGAGCCTTCTTTTTTCGAACCAGTCAGGCCAGGCGTAATTCCGACCTTTTGCAGCTGCTTGCTCTGGCTCCTCCATTTCTGAAGAGCGGCGCTTATCGAATCGCGTTCAAGCTGCAGCTGCAAGCTGTGTAAATCTTCGCTGGACAAGTTTGATGTATCAAACGCCTCAAGGTTGCCGACTAGCTTTAATCCTTCCTTCAAGGCAGTCAACGAATCGCCGCGCTGTGGTGTGGGCACGAGTTCGGGCAGGGATCCGGAACTTGGCGAAGAAGAAAGTTCGATGGTATCTGGCTGGAATGTAGATGCATCTTCGACCGAGGCGTCATCCATAATATCCTCCTCGAACTCTGGTTCAGCAGAATAATTGTAGGTAGGGCATTGCGCGGTGATTACAGCCAGATCTTGATCGCTCAGTATCTCGGCCATACTCAGAACACGCAGACCAGATTCGCCCGGAGCCATGCCCATATAGCGCGTGATGAGACGAGTCAGTCGAGCGCCACGTTCGGATAGAATGGACGCTTTGAGCATGCAAGCCACAGTCTCAGCTGTTTGCGGCAGACCTTTGTTGCGAATATTCATTTCGTAGAACTTATGAAGCTGTTCGGCTTGTCGTCGGTCGGGGTTGGCCCTCAACTGTACCAGAGAAGCTCTCAGGTATTGGTTGTGGAGAAGAGTGCGCTCCTCGGGGGAAAGACTTTGGTAAAGGTTCATACGCTTCAATACAAGAGCAGCACGGTCCAGTTTTCCAACTCTGATGCAGGCATCAAATACTAGAAGCATGTCGTCTGCTTCTCCCGGAATGCCGTGTGGGCTGATCTTAGTCTGGACAGGGGCCGTGGCGGGCGCCTCAGGTATCGTGAGAGGAGAGGCTGGGTCGAATGGCGTCAAGTTATAAGGTCGAAGAGGTGATGAGAATGACGCCATCTGCGATGCTGGAAAGTTGCCATAGACGGTATTATCAAGTTTGAAGTCGTCGACGGCGGTCGCAAGAGCTCGTTGCTGGGATCGTCGCACACCAGCATCAGGTCTCTCTATGCGCCAGTGTCCCAACGTTCTAGTGACGAGATGACGCCGAGTAACGGAGAGGACGTTCGGTTGAGCGGGTACTAATCGTAATTGTGGTCGCACATGGCTCAATTGCAGTGCTCGAGTGGCAGACGCGCCGCGGCAAGCCTGCCTAGAGAGCATTGTGAATAGAGCGTGCTCAGCACGAGACCAGGTAATGCGCTTGCCGTGGTATCGCGAGATGTGTAAAAAGAGAGAATTCAAATCATTGACGAAGTATAAGCAAAAATTCAGAAAAAAAGAAGAGATCGAAACAATTGGTACAGATTATTTGTCTCCCCAGCACAACTTGCTTCGCGGATGGCGCAAGAAGTTTTCGGGAGATGAGGGTCACTGCCAAGCTCCAGAATTTTTGCCATCCTCGGAGACCCAGAGTCCCCTGAGCATGAGTCACGTGCAATCAGCATGCTGGCAGACGTTATTATTTTGAACAGCCCCACCCGGCGTGGCAACCACCGATAATTTAATTGTGGAACTCGGGGGTCTTGGATATTTGGTCCAAGAGCGAGAGGATTTGGTCAATTTTCCTCATAGTGACTGGTAATTCTTCTTCAGAGCCGTCAAAATGATTGTGCGGCCTGCGATGGCAAGCTTGAGCTGCCGTAGCTGCCAAAGCAGTCTTTTCAGAGCCGTTTTGGCGGCAGGCCGTCCTGAATTTCCAGCAACGGTGCAATATCTACACTCTAGGCGGAATTCTTCACTGCCTGCCCAGCAGCGGAACCTATCGACAACAAGACGCCTACGAATCGAAGAAAACACAAACAAATCGGTCGATAATGAGCGAAGCGACGCAAAGCCAACCGAAGAAGAAGCTGCTCCATGGTTTTTGGAGGAAGAGGCGCCCCAACATCCGCCGAGCCAGCACCAGCAGACACTGCCTGTCGCCCCAGAAGGTGCGCCGCCGGTCGTGGACCCCATGATGAAATACATTTTCGAGGACATGGGCCTGGATGATCTCGCGCTCTTTGACCTGCGAGAACTCGACCCGCACGCCGCACTCGGCCCCAATCTCATCATGGTGTTTGGCACGGCGCGCAGCGAGAAGCATCTTCACGTTTCGGCCGGTCGCTTCGTGCGCTGGCTACGCAAGAATCACCAATTCGAAGCCAAAGCCGACGGCCTCATTGGCGCCGGCGAGCTGCGTACCAAGCTGCGCCGTCTGCGCAAAAAGGCAAAGCTCATGGGCACCAACGCCACCATTGTACCCCGTGGCGACAATGGCATCTCCACGGGATGGATCTGCGTCAGCTTCAGTGCCAGCGACGACGTGGTTTCGGCCGCCGATGCCAGCTTCGACTCCACCGGCCGCGTGGCGGGCTTCGATGCCGGCGCGACAGGCACCACGATCGTGGTGCAGTGCATGACCGAGGCCAGGCGCAAAGAGCTCGATCTAGAGACGCTGTGGGAGGGCATGCTGAAAAGGAGCATCCGAGACAGCAGGCAGATTCACGGAGAGAAGCCCCTGTCGGCAGAAGAGCTCAAGGACGAGGCTGCTTCGCGGCTACAGCTGCCAGAGGACTACAACAAGTCCGCGAAGCAATGGCAGGCCATGCAAGACGCATCGCAGAAACGGTACTTTTCCACCAGCGCACGACGACTCACAGCGGAGAGCACTGCCGAAGAACGCGAAACTACGCACTTAAACCTGGACTCTGTCGCAGCCCACGTTCGGGACTTTCAAGCGTCCGGCGCACCCATGAGCGCCCCGGACCTCGTTAAGCTGATCCAGCACGTCTTCGAGGCCGGCCCCCATGGCCCCGACACCGCCGCCACGCGCATCGCGCTCGTCGACCAGCTCCTCCTCGCCGGGGAGGAGCGCGGCATCACGCTCCTCTCCGGCGACATCCTCGTCACCCTCATCGAAGCGCTCGTCACGTCGCCCGCCTACGGTCCCGCCCTGCAGCGCGCTCAAGCCAACCTCGAGTTCCTTCTCGCCGAGCGGCGCATCGCGCCCACTCCTGACCAGCTGCAGCGCCTCATGCGCGCGCACGCGCACCGCCAGGACTGGACGCGCTTCTGGGACGTATTCCGCACGCCCGCGCGCTTCCAGCAGGCGCGCAGTCCAGCGCTGTACGAGCTCGCCTACGCGACCGTCGCCGCCACGGGCGACGCCGCGCTCTGCCTAGACGCCCTGCGCTGGCTGTACGCCGAGATGCGACGCGAGAACCCGCCCGTGCTGCCGACCGGCGCCGTGTACGACGCTCTGCGCGCATGCATCCTCGTTGCGGACCCCGCCGCCGAGGAGCTGCTGCTCCGCCCGCCGCCCCCGTCGAGCCTGCGGACGCTCGAGCGCACGCTCGAGGCCCGGCACCTCGAGCACCGCGAGTGCGTCGTCTTGCTCAGGGATGTCGAGCAAGTCCGCAAGGAGCTACACACCGAGACGGCGAGGCTGGCAAGGGAACGGGCGCTGGATGCGGAGATTCGGGGCAGGTTCGAGACGTAGATGAGCTATGTCGCCTCATCTTCTGTAACAAAGAATATAGAGGGAAAGGGGGGTTGTATTATAGACACCACACCATGTACCATTATCCTCTTGTACAACAGGTATAAACTAAAAGGCATATCAATAGCATAGACCAGATGCATATTCACATCCGCAGCAATACAATGCATTCTTTTTTCTTCAGCCAAGAGTCTATGAACGGGCGCTAGTACGCGGACAGGTCTTGGTCGTATGCCTGGCGCTACAAGTTGGCTCCGGCCGATTCCATGGCATCACGCAGTAACGGGGCCACCTGCTTTCTGCTAGATTCAAGATCAAGCTGTCTCCATGCATGCCTGGAACCTTGCTCGTCGAGAATGTCATCATTCCACCGCGTCAGCTTCAAGGTCTCCGTGTTGTCCTTTTTGAACCTCTCGACCGCCTTCTTGCCGGGGCCCGTGAGGCCCCATACTAGCAAGTGTCGCTGAAACTCGCCGTCCGGGTTGGATGTTGTCATGACGGACGCAATGTCGAGCGCCTGCTCCTGGGCCCACGACTGCAGCTCCCGCAGGAGGACGTCAGGTCCGTTTCCTACGCTGGTGGAGGCGGCCTTTTCGAGGAGAAAGTCGAAATTCTGCACGGCGCAACTAATGCCGAGCTTGATTCCGCAATTTTCCCACTCCTTGTAGTCCTTGCGAAGAATGTCGCGCAGGCTGAGCTTGGACAAGTCTTCCTTTGCGGCTGTAACTTCATCGTAATATGCCTTGGGATCAAAGTTAGGGTCGTGCATGAGCTCAGTCTTGAGTAGCTTTGCAGCGCGCAAATCTTCGGGTCGGACCTTGGCGGTGTTTGTTAGGTTGATGGTGTCGATGAGAACTGGAGCAAGGGCGACCTGCGCAAGCTGGGTCAAGTCCTTGCTGACTGGGTTGGTGGCGATTGAAGGTAATTTGGTTTTGAGCAAGCCACGCCAAGCATCTGCGTAATGTTCGACGACAAGGCTCATGCAACTCCCACAAGTCTCTATGACACGAGGCGTAGCCTGCATAGAGATGGCACGTTCGTCAACATGGTGGTCGATGCAGCCAACAACACGGCTGTCATATTTCTTTAGTTTACCAGTGAGAACGTTATGGTCAACCAGAACCCATTCGGTATCTTTTGGGTCCAACTCTTGCGGAAGCTCTGAAAGTGTGATGAGATCAGATGCCTCCAGATCAGCTTTCGCAAGAACCGGGCCAAGTTCATTTCTCAACGCAAGGTCATCTCGAGGCAAGTTTGATAGTGGGATGTGCAGTCGCTTGGGCGCGATATGAGACCGAATGTAGGCCAAAACAACAGCCGAGCACAACGAATCGAGGTCTGCAGGGAACAGATCAGTAAAGAACTCATATGCAACGTAGCCGAGGCTGGCATGTTCTCACCAGCAGATTCGTTGCCCACGACAAAGGTGAGCGGCAGAGAACGCTCAGCAGGTTTCGCAGCGAGAGCTTCTCTGGCCGCGGCCAAGAATAACCTGAGCGATATTGTGCTTGTTGTCATGATTGTCCGCGTGCGCCCCGAAGAATGCTGCGATGGGCGAGAACGAGGGCCAATAAGGCTTCCGAGTGGGTGGCGTCTCGAAAATAAATACAACTGCCTTGCTCGCATCTGTGACGAACGAGAAAAAAAAGGGCCGGCAGATGTTGGTGAGGAGTACGCCACTTGATTGCGGGCAACGGCTATGTGCTTGGCTAAGGCGTCGGGGCGAGCGAGGCTGCTGGTGTGAGATACAAGGCACTCGCAGTGAGCAATAGTGCGCACCACAGTGGTTGAATCCAGAACAGTTGCCGCTACATTATTTGCTCAGGCGGCGCCGGATGCTGTGGGGTGGGCGTGTCATGGCGCAGTCTTGACGCGGTCTGAAGCGAGCCGGCATGGCATCTCGTGAGAAGTCTCGGGCTGGAAAATAGCTTTCGCGGATAAAGGAGATTGGCTGTGATAAAGCTGAGACAGCGTCGATGCAATGAGATTCCCATAGGGTCTGTTTGTTCTCGGAAGGCTGCAGCCCTGTCACGGTGCATGTGCACATGACGCTAGCTGTAGGCGGGACGAGGATGCGGATATGCGGCGCATTAATTCGACTCAGGGAGCGCAGAAGCGAATGATGGTAATGGCCATTGGCTAGAGGTGGTTCAAATTCGAGGCTGAGTAAAATGGAAGTGATCGGTTGATGGAACTGAGGTGCCCGTTCGTGAAGTTGGAAAGATGGCATCGCGGTACGCTGGCTGGCTGAAAATGTCGGTCCGCGCTCTGTTTGTTTGCCAGAGCGGCCCTGCCGGCAGCTGCCAGCTGTCAGGACGGCAGCCCTTTCGCATGCGCCGCCGATACGTGGTTTGTACTGCCCTCATGTTTGCATAAATTGAGTTACCGAAGCCTACTCCGGCTATCGATGATTGATTTCTCAACCTAGAAAAAATTATTGTATTTTTCCCATGCCGTCTTGCGCCCTAATTATAGCTTACACTTCATACCGGGCCTTGGCCCATTTTAGCCGCGCTGCAATGCCGCCCGGTCTTTGCCCCGCCATCCGTGATCGGCCCCTCCTGCATCTCGAACCCTGAAGATCAACTCGCCGCGCTCCCCTCCATGCCGCGCCCTTTTTCCTCATTCCTCCGTCTCGCCCTCTTTGCCACCTGTTTGATTGCTCTGCGCTTCGTCTACATCAACTTCTCACCCCTTCCGCCGTCACTCGCCCGTTCTCCACCCCGCGCCACCATGCCTCACTCCGGGCCACTCCGGCTCGCCGTGCTCGAGGCCGACACGCCGCAGCCTCAGACCCGCGCGCGCATCGGCAACTACACGGCTGTCTTTACACAGCTTTTCCAAGGCGCCTGCGACATCTCGACGCCTCCCAAGAAGCTCGCGGACGAGCTGACCATTTCCGGCCACGGCATCGTCGACGACCTGCACGCCTACCCGTCCCTCGACGACGTCGATGCGATTCTGATTTCCGGGTCGCGCCACAACTCGTTTGACAATGACCCGTGGATCCTGAAACTGGTCGAGTACACAAAAGCGGCGCTTGCAACGAACCGCGTGCGCATCATTGGCGTCTGCTTTGGCCACCAGATCCTGAGTCGCGCTCTGGGATGCAAGGTCGGCCGCAACGCCAAGGGCTGGGAAGTAGCCGTCACCAGTGTTGACCTAACGCCCGAAGGCAAGAAAGTTTTTGGCCTGGAGAAAATGGTAGGTAGCAGTCTTGGCTATCATTGGAATCTGGTTTCACTAACTATGGCTGCCAGCGAATCCACCAGATGCATACCGACATTGTCGCCGACTTCCCCTCCGACGCCATACCTCTTGGCGGCAACGATAACTGCTCTGTACAGGCCATGTACTCTCCTGGCAAGTATATTGCTGTTCAGGGACACCCCGAATTTACAAAAGACATCGTCACCGAAATTCTCTTCAACCGCCACACCGTCGGCGTCTTTACGGACGAGCTTTACAACGACGGCATGTCTCGGGTTGCCGACGAGCACGATGGCTTCGTCATTGCTAGAAGCTTCCTGAAATTCTTGAGAGATTAGACATTTCGCAGAACAATGAGACATAGACTTACATAGATATAATCTAGACATGATCGAACCAGAAGAGCAGAACAAGCGTGCGAACTGCTGGGATACATAGATATCTGCCACTTTTCCATGTGCAGTGAGCGACCACTTGATATTGTCGCTTGGTAGACTCCTAACTTGATATCTTCAGTTACAACCACAGATCTCGTCGTGCTGGTGCGATCATTCCCGGCTTCGCCGTATACTGGCCTTGTTACACAAGACAGCCTCGTCTACTCCAAGTCGCGTGATAATTCCCATGCGTATGGCATTCATTTATATTTAAAACCTTGTTGTGCCACGTTTCGAGGCCATGCCAACACCCGTCTTCCATGCAAAAGCAAACAACCAACACAAGGTGCCACGGCACCCCTCTCAGGTGCCCACCGCTACAAAGAACGAGGGATAATTGCGGCTGCAAGCATCCACCGAGGGCTGTAACAGAATCGCCAACTCTTTGTTTCCCTCGTACAAGAGCCCGTGCGTTTGGCTCTATGCCGGCAGGCTCATTAAAGCCTCGTCGCCAGCTAGGCTGGTCGTACAAATCATGACAAGACTGCGTGCACCTCCATCGAACACTCACGTTGTTAGGCCACCGGCTTGAGACACGCAACACAACACACAGGTCGCAACGAGTGATGACAAGATGCCAGGCGCGGGCTCCTTTGGCATAGAATGCCTCTCCGGCGGCAAATTCTACGCCAACAACGCGACCGCGTTTCTGGGCTGCTGCGCCTTCGACCCGGCCACCGTAGCCGACGGTCTCTGCACCGACGCCGGCTTACGGCCAATGACCTTTGATCCCGACGCGTACGACAAGATTCCGGTGCAAGAGTGCGCGGCCAGAAGCTATTCCTTGTGGTACTCGTGCAAAGGTACCAAGCCACCGTTTCTGGGCTGCTGCACGCACAATCCATGCATCATAGGGACCTGCAACAAGCCATATCTCCGCGCGGCGATGCTCAACAGCAATGAGAGGCTTGCGAGCGTGTTTCTAGAGGGCGTGTCGGATACAACAACGACATCAGCGGCCTCTTCATCGACAGCGACGACAACATCAAAAACAACAACAGAGGCTGAATCGTCAACCACCACACCATCGCCAATCGCAACACCGACTCCTTCGGTGACCGCGGCTGCGGGGGGCGGTAGTGGCGGCTCTCAAGGGGTCCAGCCAGCTGTTGTTGCCGGAATGGTCATCGGCATCGCAGCCGCCGCCGTGGCCATTGCACTGCTGATTGTTTGGTGGATGAGGCGGAGGCGTGTCGCCGCCAAAGAGAAGGCCTTGACGGTCGCGGGTGACTCTCCCATCAGCCCCGGTCATAAGGAGGGTACGACACCATGGATGCCGGTATGGCTGAATTCTCCGGTTGCATCGCCACCAGACTACTCCACGCTGGCGAGGGGCGAGAAAACTGCGTATCCTGCTGAACTCCCGGGTAACGTCTGCTTCGAGTTGCCAGGGGAGTCGGCCAAATCGCCACACGACCGCTGAGTTTTGTCGGGTTTTTGTCTACGAGGATTACAAGCAGTAAAGAACTGCACAATATCTTGAAAACCCGAAAACCCTATTCTTGGGTGCAATCAACCTTCAAGGGCTGGTGAGTCCCCAGCTAAGAGGCTGGGATTGATACCAATAGAAGCCAAACATCCACCCGCATAAACAAGGGCGTTGCAAAGGGAAGCTATATTTTCCATCATATGTTTCTATTTTTGAATACACAATGCTTTGCTCATCGCTACCCTTTCTGTGACGATTCCGTTTTTTTGATCCCCTCCCCCCTTCTCACTGACACTGAATCAACATTTTCTGCGCCTCACATTGCGCGTCCCGCCGTGTGCGAAAAGCTGCGGCAACGAATTGCGTCCCCGGAAAAACTGGACGGCGATCGCCAAAGGTTCGAGACCAATCCGCGTCAAGATCAGACCAGTGGCGCAAGAAGGATGGTCGAACCGGAGATGGAAAGGATATGCCAGCCATAAGCAGGATGAGTTTCCACAACACCCAAACAAGGCGCAGCCTCTAGAGCCTCGGGACGTTTCTTGGCAGGGAGTCGATTGTGTCCGAGGGATGCCGTGTTGTTTTTGCGCCTGTTTCGATTTCTTGTTGAGTTACGAGACGTAATGCCTTTAGAAGTCCGGAAAGCTAATTACAGCCAAACATTACAGGTACTTTATTCCTGGTGTCAAATCTAATTTAGGCACGCTAATGTGAAGATTTCTCACGTCCACAAATACGCAAAGGTACGGCATTGATAATTGCTACTACAATCTCAATGTACTGCAATGTACGTCGTTGTCGCCGAGTATATACTGGCCGAAGGCGTCGAAATCCAAGAGATGTCACTTGCAGCCTGCAGTCTATCGAGGTTTGCGCCCATCGAAATTGTTCAACGACGAGTCCTTGCTTTCATCTTCACATTCTTTGCACTCACTGCGCTATCGGAAGACACGACCTCTAGGCAACCGCTAGCAAAAAGGTGTTTTCCCGTTACAAGATTGGTTGCTAACGTGAATTCAATTCCATCTCCTGCTGTAATCATGACGACACGGCTCGTTTCCGTCGCGCCAACCAAAAGCGTAAAGCCAAAACCCCGTCTTAGTTGGCAATTGGCCACTAACAACTTGGTCAACCCGCCAACCCGCTGCTTAGCTTATACCCACCATTCCGTGCTGGATTCGAATCGAACATGCACGACATGTTGTAATAGCGATGCCATTCATCAGTGACAGGCGCCATTTCGCCCTAGAAGCACGCGGGGGGCCCGCTTGGAGGAGCTGGGGGATCCCGGCGCAGGTGAAACGTCATGCATGTACTTGCGCTGCTCCGCCGTCAGCAGCTCTTTCATGCCACCTTTGCGCTCCGGAGAATTTTGTTTTACCTTTGACATGCAAAAACATACTCTTACACGGCGGGACCATCAGGTCACTTGCATGGAAAGATTGCGCAGCTCGTAATTCACAATTGAGACAACTGATGACAAGACCCAATTGGCCCGCGCCGGCATCATTCGTAGTCCTCATTTGAACGTCATCACAGCTGCCAAGACGATTTCTCAACGGGCAAATATTGACCAGGATCGATTTGATCATCGTGGGCCGGCCAAAGGAGGGCGCCCCCAAAGCCCCCCCAAGAAGCTTTCCCAAAGCTTCATGCTGCGGCGTCCGCTTGGATTAGAAGGGGCAGCCCGGAAACAATGCAGTGCGTCATCCAAAGCTCCGACACAGCTGATGAGCGGGCTCGCTTGAATCCACATTCACCTTTGGTGTGTGATGGTGTGAAGCTCAGCGCAAGCGAACGAGAAAAGCTTAATGCTATTGTGCCTGTCGCTTCGCAGTTACTGCTGCGAGCAAAGCAGCAACCTGACCCGGCCAACCTGGTTGTCCTGGTTCTTGTTTTTGTCTGCACCGCAAGAAGACGTATCCGGTACGCACCTGCCGATCTCTCCGTCGCTATATCCGACCAAGCAGACTAGACCAGTAGCGGATCATCCGTCGTTTTCGGGGCGACGCGGGCAGACCCAGGGAGAAGGCAAGGAGGAAGCTTTCATTACGCAAGCTCTTAATAGTGGTTTGCAAAAGGTTATAAAGCCCATTCTTTTCCCTTGCTGCTTGGCTCCCGCAGACTCTCCCCTTTCAAGTATACCTGATAGCCCAGTATCTCACACAATCGTTTCACGTCTTTTCATATACATCAACCAATCTAAAAACATCAACCAACCAAACACACAATCATCATGAAGGTTTCTACTGTCTTCCTCGGCCTCGCTGCCACCGTCGTCGCCCAGGACATCTCCAGCGCCATCGGCGGCGTCATCTCCAGCGCCACTGGCGGCGTCGGCGGCCTCATCTCCTCGGCCAGCGACGCGCTCCCCGGCGGCTCCAGCAGCTCCGCCTCGGACGCTTCTGAGACTGGCTCTTCTTCCTCGGCCACCGACTCCACCACCTCTGGCTCCTCCTCCGAAGCTACTCCCACCTCGTCGTCCTCTTCCGCCGGCAGCAGCAGCAGCAGCAGCGCCGGCAGCAGCAGCAGCAGCTCCGGGGCGAGCAGCAGCAGCAGCAGCAGCCGCAATGGCGGTGGCGGCGGCGCCTCGAGCACCTCGGGCGGCAGCGGCGCTTCCTCCACCAGCGCTGGCAGCTTTGCTCCCACCAACGCTGCCGGTTACCTGGCCCCCGTTGCTGGTTTCGCTGTTGCCGTTGCTATGCTGTAAAAAGATACAAAAGCTTTACTACAATAATATGGGATCTACAGCACCGGAATCAAAAGGGCTGTGAGATGCGAATACACAGGGCAACATTGCCGAACATGTTTCTTGGGGCAATTACGCAAAATATACTAGCAGTTTTAGGACATCGGTAGTAATCAAATAAATGAGATTTCGAGACTCAAGCTATAGACCATACACAATTGTTACTTTTACATTGGTGCCTTGTTACCAAAGCTGGTAGTCGCACTCTGATCTTCGAATGTGTCAATCAAGCCGTCCACGGAAGAGTACGCCAAAAGCCGCCGTGACCGAGCTCCCACTGTGTAAAAAGCATCGAGCATATTCCACAAGGTCTTCTTCATACGCTTGTCAATACTGCTGCGCCACTGTATCGAAATATTGGTACTTTTGCATTCAGTCGAATCAAACCCTTCCCCAATCCCCATCATGGCCTTGCTCTTGGGCCGACAGAAAACGAAGGCGATGTACCTAAATCCCCGGACGCTAAGGAGCACCATCCGCAAATCCACAGGGTGTTCATATAAAGGCCATGTAACCGCCGGTATACAGGGCCAGACCGGGGCCGTACCCGGTCTGCGCCTACGCTCACGGCGTCGTAATTGGCTCGATAATATCCGCCGTGATGTGGAAGAAGACGGGGTTGCACGGCTGTGTCTGGAGCATCCACGGCCCGTTCACCTCGAACATTGTAGCTCTGGGCAGAGGCCGCATTGTGCTCTCGCGGCCCCAAGAATGCTGATTATTCCCGAGATTGTAGTTGGAATGCTAGCATAATTCTACATGTGAGATGCGGGGACGAGTGGCGCATGGCTACAACGGACCCTTTCGCGATCGGGTCGTGCGTCTCGATGTAACCATCAATGGGACGACGGGCCGCAGCCTGCAGGGGCCTGCGGAGGGTTCTTGTTATGCTTGCCTAGCGTTGATCACATGGTAGTACTTGGTGCATAGACAATAAGGAGTGAATGGCTCTGGGTCCGTAGGACTGGAAAGAGAAGAATCTGCAAATCAACAGCGCTTCAGTGCGCGCGGCAGAGAAGACGCCGTGCTTTCGCTATGTAATGATGAATCTCTATTTACAAGACGTTGCCTTTCTTACGGCGCTCCTTTGTCTCCATATCCTTTACGTTGAGGTTCTTCCACATAAACAAGCATGCAATGCAAATCGGCAGAAAACAGCAGCCCACAATGACCATCAGTCTCTGGACGTGGCCGTACGAAACAATAATGGCATCACGGGCAGGGCTGCCCATGGGATAGCTGAGCTGCACCTCGAGATCGGCATAGATGGCGCTGGCATTGCTCTTGAGCTCGGTGGGCAAGTTCTTGTAGAGCTCCCTGGGAAGGATGTTGGTCCAGAGGCCACCGGCAACGGCCTGGCCAATGGCCGCGCCTATTGAGCCGAACAGTCCGAAAAGGGCCATTGCAACGGCAGTTTCCTGGTGGGTGACATTTGCCATGACACTGAGCTGCGCTGTGGCGGCCCATACACCACTGTAGATACCGCTGAAGAGTTGGCACATGACGAGGTAGCCGACGTGCGACGAGGGATTGCGGAAGTGGATGAGAAGTGCGGTGCCAAGTATGGCGAATGGCGTCATGCCGATAGACGGCCACTTGTAGTACCCATAGTATCGGATCAGACTAGAGTCGAGTTAGAAATTACGGCTGGCGGTAGGGGAAAGGCATGAGACTTACACTCCAGTTAGTGGACCGATGACGGAAGACATTAGAGAAAAGGCGTTGAGAGTGTAGCTGGCGTTGGTGATGCTGAGGTCGTGGACGACTTGCAGATATGAATAGTAGTATGTATCCCAGGTGAAGATGGAAAGAAACATGAAGCCGTAGAGCAAACAAGCGCCAAGAACGCTCCTGTCCTTGAGGTGCTTGAAGGGAAAGTACTGAACAATTGCAAAGAACCTTTCCCAAACGACGAATGCGACCAGCAGGACAAAGCCGACGACAATCATGGCAATGATGTAGCCAGTCTTCCAGCCATTGGGAGCATAGTTGACTAGACTAAAAGGAAGCAGGAGAAGACTCCAGCCAAAGATGGTGAGAAGCATACCCACAACTGCGCAAGTTGAGATTAGTACCCAAGGTGAAGGAGGGAGGTTTGATCAAAGAGTTTTTGTGAATGCACTTACCGTCAAACTCGATGGCATAGTGCTTAAAAGTTTCATAGTACGAGCGTGCCTTGACGCGCTCGGGAAACTTGCCCTCGCGCTGCGCCTTGAGCTTTGCCCACCAGAAAATGACCAGGACCGGCGCGGCAAAGACGGGCATGATGATGCAAAAGGCGCCAAACGCCCACCGAAAGTTGGCGTGGGTGTAGAAGAGGTCGGCAATCTTGGGGCCGCCAAAGGTGGCGGCGATGCTGGGCAGCTGCAGCACGCCAAAGAGCACCATTCGGTTGCGCAGCGTCGTCATGTCGGCGTACATGATCTGGATGACGTACTGCACGCCAATGTGGCCGACCCAGTAGATGGAGTTTGCGGCCGTGTACATTTCAATGTTGATGCAGGCGGCCTTCATGATCATGCCGACAATGATGAAGACAATCATGACGGCGAAGCCCTCGGCGCGGCCCCAAATGTCGATAATCTTGGCAATGGCGAGGGTGCAGACACCGCCGAGGATAAAGGACAGGACGTCGGTGACGCCAATGAGGCCGTGCACCTTGAAGTTGGACGTGACGTAAGGGCTGAGAGCACCCTGCACGCTCTGGAGCAGAGTGTCGACGAAGCTGACAAGGTACAGACTGGAAAGAAAAGAAGGGTTTAGTTTCTTGCTCCTGCGAGGTCCCGATATCGCCCACCGTCGGGGCGGGAGAATGAGTCTCTTACAGAACAAACATGCTAGTCATGGTCTTCTTTGACCAGACTGTCGTAATGGCCTCGACGCGCCTGACACCATCCTGTACGTGAATGGAGCTCGTCTCCGACGTCGGTCCATCTCCGTTGACCTCGCGAACCTCGTCGTCATCGCTAGGCTTGAAGCTTTCGACGTCTCCGTGCTTGACGGTGCCGTAGCCGGGGTCGGCGGCCGAAGCGCTGGTCGTCGTCATGGTGCTGGGCTCGCCCGAAGAAGAAGAAGCAGCGTGCTGCTGCCGGCTGCGTGCAACGTGTGAGAGCAGATGCGTACGGGCGTCGCTCGTGGTAGCGGCGGTCGTTACTTGCGGAGAAGAAGAAGCAGGGCGCGACATGACGGGCGAGCTCGGAGGACGGGGGCGATTGTCTTATAAGTGTTGGTGTCCCCTACAACTCACACACACTTCACACTAGACAAAAATAAGTCTAGAGGCAGAAAGAAAGAAAAAAATAAAACTTTGGACGTGCACGTTTCCGACTAGCCGGATCAACTGCGACGCTATGGTTGCAAATTGTGTGGTGTGCGGGAAATACAGACCTGGGGCGATCCTGATGAGGCGACGAGCAGAAAACTGGGCTTCGAGCTGAGTCGTCGTTTGACCGGGGGTTTTTGCCACATGCCGGGAATCGGTGAGCTTCAATCCCACTGATTAGATCCACCCGGTTCCAAGGAGAGGGGGCATCACCATCCATGGGTGTGGAATAGTGCGCTATTCTCAAGCTATGATCCTTACCCTGTGAGGAGTCGCCGATTATGTCCGAGCAGGGAAGCTGGACATGCTGACGGAGCGATCTACGTCTAGATACGAAAATCATATTAATCGATGGAACTTTGAACTTGTTCTTTGTCTCGTCTCGTCCGTCTTACTGCTGCCATGTGTTGTCGCAGAGTTTTCTTATCAGATCCTGCGACATTTATCTTGATCATCTGATAAGACTGAGGGTGGAGACTTTGCCTGCCGGGTCACAAGTCACCACCCACCTTGCCACCGCTCAATAGCTTCAACAAACTTGCAGAAACGCCACTTGGGGCTAATTTATGCCGCTCATACCGCTCTAGACCATCAATCAAAGTGCGCATTTTTTTTTTCATTTGCAATTTTTTTCTGATTTTCTTCATCCAACCAAAGCGAATCTGTTCAGCGCTAGCAGGCAGGTTATTATTGGTTCAGCAGCTCTGCGGGTTGTGGGTGGTGGACTGCATCGACCTTCCCCATTGAGCACTGAGAGATGGCCTGTCCTTCGGAAACCGAAATGTGTGCCGTCGCATCCACGCTGCCATGTGGTCGACTCGTCGCTAGGCTCTTTTATTCATCACTGAAAGGCGCGTGGGCCACCGGAAAAAAAAGCCACTCGCCTCAGCAAAACGTGATTTGAGATTGTGCCACTGGCCCCCCTGATCAAGTCCTGCAAATAATGTCGCGGGTCAAGTCGGGGCGAAAGAAGAAACATGTCACGCTTAACTTTAAAGGCAGTTCTATACTCAAATCAGTGCAGGGTCCATATCTTGCAACTGGTCAAGACAAGCCGAGACCTAGACACGGCGAGACCCTCAATAGGAATTACGCACATGAAAATTAAATACATCATCCCTGTGGCGGCTGCCAAGCACAGATCGATGGGCCAAGTCTCATTTCCCCTGCCGTCTTTTCCGGACTCAATGGCTGGCCGGCCCCCAAGCGGCGGGTAGTCGAATGATCCGTCGCTCTGCTCTTTTCACTCGCTATATTCATCGCACGGGTTGCATTTTCCCAAAACACTGCCGAAAGCGTCACCAGTCTCGGAAGGTTATTTTCACCTCGCCGAGTACATATTTCAACTCGACAAGGGCTGATCTAAGAATGTACAAAGAGCCCGTCCCGATGTCTTTTGTTACCTTACCCCCCTGTCCTCGTGGTTTTCAGCTGTGATGGGGGTTGCGGGGATGTTGCAGTATTGACATGTAAGCCGCACTTTCAACTGCTTGGCAAGGAGGGCGGCGCACTTGGCGATTGCCCAGACATTCGCGAGAGAGATGAGAACACACCGGAAATAACACGCTGTTTAATCAAGGGTTATATGAAGCAGGGCCATTCATTTTTCCGCCCATGTCTCCGCTTCTGGTTCGATTGCTGGTACTCGGTAATAGTGCCGTGAAAGTGAGAATACATTTGGACCCTCCCTCCCGCTTGAAGAAGATTTCGATAGTGTACTGCGAACTGGGTCCAGCATTTGGAGTTGACAACAAAATCCAGTCAGACCTCGGAAATGAGCAATTGCCCCATTCTGCAGTCGCATGCAGATCGCCCAAGATCAAGGCCACCGTTCCGCTGTCTACTTTGAGTATTGCCACGCGAAAGCCTGGGACTTGCTCAGCTTTTGTCAGGGATAGACTAACTAGTCCCACTGAAGTCTTGGCTACATCCGACATGTCTTGCTTGGCGATAATAGAGAATCTATGGCGATCGTACTGACAGACGACATGATTTTTATTACAGTTTATCAAACTGGTGAATCGACGCACAGGCCATACAGTCCTCCTTGTTCCACCCACGCCGCTATTGTACTGACCAGTTGCCGGTTGCCGGTTGCCGGTTGCCAGTTTGCCATTTATCAGTTGGCAGACAGACAAAGCGGAATGACCCGAAATAGTTCTCTTCCTGTCGTCATCCCCAGTGCGGTAAACTACAGGAAAGCCATGAAGCGGAGACTTGACTTTATTCAGAAAAATCAGAAGTAGCTCGAGCTACTGTTTCTGCAACGGAATTCTTTTGCAAGAGATGCATTCTTTAAGCACTAAGAACACTTCACCCTAAACATACTGGCCGATGCTTGCTTCCTACCTCAATTAACTCATTGCGACACCTTCACCGGCAAGTCCTCCTTTCCGTCGTCTATAAAGAGCAGGGCAACGCCAAACAGAGGATGACAAAAAGCATGAAAAGCGTGTCGAGTACACAAAAACCAAGGAAAAGCTAATTCTTACATACATAGTTGACAAAAGGCACCAAAAGTAACTGGAATGCAAGACCAAAAGGCGAATGTCGTAGCTCAGCAGACAGGAAGAAAACGTTATCTGGCCATTTTGCGAGGCAGTGACCTAATAATACCTGCCGCGAGAGCTTTCGGAGTACCTAGCGGGCTCATAGTTATCCAAAGGGTGTCGTCGGAACCTGAAAACCTCTCGCTGCGTTCTAGTGTTCACTGTAGAGACCGCTGGCGTAGACTGAGCCGCCGCCCTGTACGGGGTGGAGCGATACTGCCTTTCTAGATCGGTGCGAAGAATGGCTCTGTGGGGTAGAGAGCATTGAATAGGAAATGAGAAGCCTCAGAGCTTAGTTAGAACTTTGAACAACACTGTGCCGCTGGACCTTTGGCCTTGTACTCACGACGATTCAGTATGTTGTCGATGTACGTAGGGCTTATCCTTCGTGCCATTCGGGGGCCCCTCAAGGTCTCCAGGAGCAAGTAAGCATGAGCAGACCCTGGCGCTTCGCTGGAACCTCGAGGAAACCACATTTCCAAGGTACCACCGAGAAAAGTGCTCTCCCAGTAGTTACCCGACTCGCCTGCAGTGCTGCTACCGTGACCTCGCGCGCTGAGATGCGGTGGGGTGAAAACGTTCGGGTCTCCCGTCAAATATCCAACAAAAAGATGGACAATCTCATGGGAAAGGGCAATGACGAGGTGGAACTTGAAGATATTCGCTCGACTGGGATCTCTGATTACTCCGTCCACAATCTACCGTCCATCAAGAGCCAGGGAATGAGCAACAGCGAAACTCGAGGCCAGAATGTATAGGACTGAATTCAAACTTACCCAATCGCGCACATAGATTCTGGCTGCCACTTTGGGGTCGTAATCGTCCACATCTGTACCCCACATCCGGCGATCGGTGATGGCGTCACTCCGTCCACTCGAGCGGATATAAACTTGGGGAAACCGCCTTCGAACTGTCTGAAGAAACAGCATGACATGGTGTCTCATTTCACTCATGTTTCGATTGCCAAACGTGTGCCCGTTCCCTAAACGGAGTAGACCTTGAACGGTTAGGCCACCTAAATCGGTAAGAGCTTGGATACCTTCGGGCGTCTCATGAAGACAGAGCGCAACATCGAGGGCTGACTCGAGAGTTATCCACACAGGCTCGACATCGGAAACATGATGATAGTCAAGAGAGCCCTGGTCACGACCACTAGTTCTCTGGAGGGAAAAGATCTCCAAACCACCGATGCGGGGGCCGTGTGTCGCACGGCGAGGCATAGCTATTCAAAGGAGGGAGGAACAAAAGAGATGTGATGACGCAATTGAAGACCACAGGTGAAAGAAGAGTATGTAAGTATCTTGACAATGCAAGTATGTTTTATTGAAGCGAACAGTGGCCAGAAAGAAAGGGAAGCGTCAGCTCTTTATCTCATCAGTCGTCG
This sequence comes from Beauveria sp. AdecLV25a, assembly GCA_030914405.1. Taxonomy (NCBI): domain Eukaryota; kingdom Fungi; phylum Ascomycota; class Sordariomycetes; order Hypocreales; family Cordycipitaceae; genus Beauveria; species Beauveria sp. AdecLV25a. The sequence continues at coordinate 22,949 of JAQYTR010000843.1, forward strand.
GCCGCTTGAATCTGTACTAACGCACAAGATACCGAGTAGGAAGCCCAAAACATGTTTCTAATATTAGCAGTATGGTACAAAGACTGAACGTCGTCCTTTTTGCGACGCGCCAAGCCATGATGTCCTCTTTGCCGCCTACGGGCCGCCGCTGTGATGAAGACATGACCCGAAGTCGAGCGACGGGCTGTGCTCTTCGTGAAGAATCTCTCAAGGCCTATGAAAGAATTTACTACAGTTCAATTGATACATTGACAACGCCTTTTTGCTCTCCGCTTGGTCGCATAATAAGCCATGGTCCGTAGGCGGCGTCAGGTCCAGACCCAGCGCTTTACCAACGCGGGGTATTTGAGGAAATGAGGCTTGCGCTGGGCGCTTATTGAACGCTCACCTAGCATCAGCAGGCCAAGGAGCTCGCACTCGGGAGTTTCACACGTCACAGGGTCTCTTTGACTCCCCGCTCATTTCAGCAGAATTTTCCGTCATATAGGTGTTGTTTCCTTGGTAGATACATGAACCGCAACACAACCACGACCGCGCTCCTGCTCTAGCCCACAGAATGGCTACGCATGACATCTCAGAAACACCAGCACACTCAAGTCGACGCATTCGCACCCTCACACAGCATCATCGAGACTTATTGCTTCATGCCATTGGCAATATCTGCAAAACAGAGGCTGCACGCGATACTTTTGCTCAGGTTTTGGATGGTGTTCCTGCTGGTGCCTTGCTAGACGACGGCCATGTTACAAGAACCCTACCTTGTTCACATCCGTCACGGACAGACCACCGGCAGCTATGTCCCGGAATATTGGAGCGCCTGGAAGAGTTTCGCAAAAGCTTTGATGCTGGAAGCCTTTTACTAGATTCTCAGGTTCGATGCGCTCTCAACGATAGTTGATGCTGGCTAACATGCTCGCACTTCATGCAGGCCATGATTGCATACCAGAGCGCCGCACCTGGATCGCGGCTCTTCAACACTCGCTTGATTGAGCTCGTGTCGCGAGCCATTCATCAAATAGCGGTTGACCTTGCATTTCTAGATGAGAGTCCTCATAAAGCAGACGGTCTGCTTGCCTTCACCCCACCTGAAAGCGATTTAGTATTCTGGAATTACTCGCCGGATGGGCCTCTGCCTACCTGGCTTCATGTCCAGTGGTACAAGAACTACAAGCATTATCCGAATGGCTCGAATGACATGATTGGATATTGGGCAGAGAACTACATTATTGGCGGCATTCTTCTCTTTGAGCGCCGGCATAAGAGCTCTGGTCCTTTTCCCGGACACGATGCCGAGATTGATGTGAGTCATCTCAGCACGCGGAGCACGCGGAGCACTGACTTGATAACGAGCCTCGCTAATACATATCGAAAGCCTGATGGGGTATACATTCAATCGGACAGAGATCGTAGGACGAATCGTATCTGCAAGTTGCTTGACACGCAGAAGAAAGAGTACTTGGACTTTCTGCAAGCTGACACGGACGATGCCGCCATCAACAGTCCATTACCATTGAGACCCAGCGACGACAGCCTTGATAGAGTGGACCCAGAAGAGCCGGCACTGGACACAGGAATATATAGGGACAGCTGGGAACGGCTCCCCTTACTTGATCATGAAAACGACGGGCGACTTCGAGATGTATTTACACAATCCGACTACCCTCGATTCTCCGATTTTTGTGAGTCACAAGAACGTGCCGTGAAGCGTCAAAGGCGAATCGCACGAGAGAAATACGGAGAAGATTACTCAGATTAGAGTCCGCCTAGATAGTATCGTAGGTAGATCTTCTTCTACAGCCAGAGAATGAATTCTATCACACATGTGAGAGCCTACCGGGACGCCTGAGACAATCCAGACCAGAGCAAATGGTCAAACAGATTTCCTGGAAATCAAAGGAAAAGCTGTCGCTGGAGTGGCATTGGCTCAAAAGTCGCACGACTTCAAGACGCCTCTGGCTCGACGTTTAGCATCTCATGAAAGGCAACCTCCACTGCTGCCTAGCACTGAGAAAGGGGTGCTCGGCGCCACGAATGAATTGTGCTGCAAAGGATATAGCGCGAACGATAGTACCATAGTGCAAATCTTGTAAATTGACGATGCGCTTGAGTGAGGAAAAGGCAGTCACGGTCTTTTCGCCGCTTGGCCTTGATTTGTCGGCCATCAGTGCTCAGGCGCAGATCGGGCACAATGAGCGACGGAAGCTCTTCAATTTAGATGACGAAAAAAAAGTGCCCAGAAAGACAACTTTTCTGAGATTTATGTAAGGAGGCCGGCTAAGTCGAACTCTCTGATGTAGGTGGGCTGGGTGCCCCAAAAAGCTGTGCGACCTGGCACATGCAGGTTCGCGAACCACGACGCGGCATGCAAGTAGCCCAACGTCCTCGACAGGTAAATACGCTGAGTGCAGACAAGCAGAGTTTGCAACAGGATTGTAAGCTTCCTATGGCGGAAATACCACCAGACTTGATGGACAATGACAATCCCCTAAGTCTGATGTGGTGTGCGTGTAGAAACTCGGGGTCCGCGTTTTTGTTGAAGAAGATTGGTAAGACGTACAGAAGAATCAAGTATCAGCAGGCAGATGAAGAAGATAACATCAAGTATCAGTCTACAATCTTCAAGGAGAGTAACGCATTATACTGAAGACGTTCTGAACAGCGTCTTCCCCGGTTCAAGGGGGACTCCAAGCACACCTCGACTGTTCATAGTCACTAGAGTCTTAATATCCTACTAAAACAGCCTTCAAATCATGGAAATATTTCATTCGAGTATTGCTATTGACTGTGAAACAGAAGTACTGCGGTTTGGATAGCCGCGCCACAATACCTGTCCCGAGCTATGAGCGCCGGCTTGCTCGCAGATGGCGCAGATTCTTTAAGAAAATACACGCTGGTGCAGATGTCATGATATAGCCTCTCACAAGTTACGTGGTATTATTTGATCAATCAATCGCTGGCTCAAAGCTGTCTTTCTCGCTACTTTCAGACACTGTCGGCTGTCATTCATTATGCCTCCCGTCCTTTCTTCCCAGCTATGTGTTCTTTCATTCATCCTTTTTCATCTTCTGCGCTTCCTCATTGTACTATTACTTCCCTCTGTCAAAACAATTTGCACATTCTTCATGCCGTCATGTTCAATACGGACGATCGTGCAGACTTCATCGCCCCCCTCCCATCAGGTGATACTCTACTGAAGTCTGTCCCCAAATGGTGCAGTGTGGTGTCCCAATACCTCAGTTTCACAGGATGATCAAAGCTCAGTAGCGGAATCAAATTTGTAAAGGCCAAACAATCAGTCCGAGCAATGTTTTGCTCGGGGCTCTCGCGTGCCATGTTTACGAGTCCCCAAATTCGCCGCCGCCGCGATGGTCCTAAATTTAGCTTATCCAACCACTGTCAGAATTCCATGCTATTCACTGTTAAAAGCACCCAGTTTTATCCTCTCGTGTGTATTGCGTGCTTCAGGGTTTGTCTCCGAGCGGTGGTGGTGTCATCCAGTACTCAGCATGCCGCTCCTACTGACAAGGCTAAATGGCGTGATTGCCTCTCGGGATAGCATCAACACCCACACACAGTACCAAAACACGGAGTCGCACTAGCAGCTACATAGAATGGCAGGCTCTGTGCTTTTCTTCAATCAATCGATGAGGAGCTGCTTACATCATGTAATGGAATGCACTGTATGACTAGGTTGATCATGGACAATTTCGCAATCGCACGCAGCACGCATGTCATTGCGGGGGAAGAGGCCCGTAGTCCGAGTTTCGGTCCCCGGAGCCTACTCTTGTTGGGCAAAAAGGGTATAAATATAAATCCAATGCTCCCAATGACATCTAAAAATACTTGCTGTCATATTATAACTTTATCAATCTCTTCTCATTTCAATTGCAGTCATGGCTCCTTCTCTGACCGAAACCAAGACCGTCTCGGAGCAGAAGCTCCCGCAGCCATACAAGCTGCACCTTGGCCAATACAAGGAGATTGACGCAGTATTTGTAGACAAAGCAGCCGAAGAAGGCAAGACTGGCGAGCCTCCCGCCAAGGTATGTCTCCGACTTGCATAACCAGTTGCGGCCCAAGCGACTAACACGCTCCAGTACCCTCACTACCTCCCTACCTGGGACCGCACCCAGTCGTGGCCTCCTCTGGAGCCGTACGAGCACTACGAGCACGGAAAGGACGCCGATACCACATACCCCAACCTCTTCCCTGAGGGAAGCAAGGTGGCCGACCTCACCCCCAGTATCGGCAGCGAGGTTCATGGCATCCAGCTCTCGACCCTGTCCGACAAGGGCAAGGACGAGCTCGCCCACTACGTGGCCAAGCGCAAAGTCGTCGCCTTCCGCAACCAGGATTTCGCCGACCTCTCCATCCCCGATGCTCTCAAGTACGGCGAGTACTTTGGCCGCCACCACATCCACCCGACCTCTGGCGCACCAGAGGGCCACCCCGAGATTCATCTCGTCCACCGCGGCGCCGGCGACAAGGGCCACGAGTCATACTTCAAGGCGCGCACCAGCTCCGTCGCCTGGCACTCGGACATTTCGTACGAGGCGCAGCCCCCGGGCACCACGTTCCTCTACATCCTCGACCGGCCCGAGACTGGCGGCGACACGCTCTTCGTCGATTCTGTACAGGCTTATAAGCGTCTCAGCCCTCTCTTCCAGGAGCGTCTGCACGGCCTCCGTGCCACGCACTCTGGGATTGAGCAGGTGAATGCGGCCGCTTCCAGAAACAGCATCAAGCGTCGCGAGCCCGTAGTCCATGACCACCCCATCGTTCGCACTCATCCTGCGACTGGCGAAAAGGCTCTCTACGTTAACCCCCAATGTGAGTCACCTTTTCCCATGACTTGTTTTCGTCTTCATTTTTAACCGATACCTTAGTTACCCGCGACATTGTTGGTCTCAAGAAAGAAGAGTCGGATACGCTGCTCAAGTTTCTCTACGACCACCTTGCATATGGAGCCGACTTTCAGGCCCGCGTCAAGTGGGAGGAAGGCACCGTCGTTGTTTGGGACAACCGTGTTACACAGCATACCGCGCTTGTCGACTGGGAAAACGGCCAGCGGCGTCACCTCGCGCGTCTAACCCCGCAGGCCGAGGCGCCATTCGAGACCCCTTATGTGGCACCCGAGTAGTGGTGACACCCGGTATCTTGCATTGAGTCTGCTGCGAACGGACGCCGGGCCTATTAATGATAAACGTAAAATATAGTTGAACCCCTGTGAATCAAAACGCATATGAGAATGTTTCATGTATTTTGTGGCCAGAAAGCGTGTTTGATGTGATGTAGGTCGGGCTACTCGTGTCGGACGTTTACTCCTTGTCTCCGAGGTCGCCCTAATGTCGAGAAACCATACTAAGACTTGAGCGCCGTCTCACGTAACTTGCATGCCTCATATCAGCCCACATATAGGGATACTTGAGTTCCGCATAAGCACCGACCCGGTGCGTAACATGCGCCGTTAAGTCACAAACAGTGGTGGAGCGAGAGGATGTCGTTGGTCCTTATTCGTATCTGATGGCTCCGTGATTTTTAACAATCTGACTAAAACCCCCGCCCGGGGAAAACTTCATCGTACCCTTGCCTGTTTGCTGCGGTGTAGAAAAGCTCACGTAGCAGTGCTGCATCTGAACCCGGCTGCTCGCGTTCCTGGCCTTCAATGATTTTTGCCATGGCATCCTCAACACTCATGCCATCGACTTCTTCGGCACAAGGCGCATTGTTGCTGATCAACACCTGGATAACTGTGCTGGAATCTACCCACTCCGTCTCATGGCGATCAAGAGACTCTAAGCCGCTCTTCAGGGCCAAGTCCAGTGGCGTGGCACCTTCTTTCGTCGCAGTCTCAAGATTTTCGCGTTTGCATGAGTCGTGCCCCGCCAGCCACATGATCATCGGGATATCCGTGGTCGCTGCGGCGTAGTGCCACAAGTTGCGGCCCTCGTGATCTACTGCCGTCGTCTTGGCACCGTACTCCATGACAAGCACAGAAAGGGTTTCAGTATCGTTGCACACCAGGAGCGGGGTGCGCCCCATGTGGTCCCGCGCGTCAAGATTGCCGCCGGCCCTGACAATGGCACCGGCAAACAGGGCGAGGCCATCGCACACAGCATGGTGAAGCAGCGTACCATTGGCGACTCCAGTCAGCGAAGGGGCGTTGGGGTCGAAACTAGGGTGCTGCATAAGCCGTCGGAGGCAAATGATGCTATCATCTAAAAAGGCGTCGTTGAGCGCCTCTTGGAACTCAGTATCTGTAATGTCGACCTGTCCGACAATCTCACGATCTCTGCGTTGAAAAGCGTCCTGGATGGCGTTGATGAGAGACTGTCTGTCTCTCTCAACTAGATTGAGCTTTGACGGTGCAAGGACCAAATCAAGAATACTACTCAGGATCTCGGAAGAGACATTTGAATCAAATAGCGTGTAGGAGAGGAACTCATCATCGAGTATCAGATCAATTACGGCCTTGACATCGCCGCCACCCTGCAGCACGAGTTTCACAAGGCTGTGGTCATCCGTCAAAACAGAAGCACGAAATGCGAGTTGCATTAATAAGCGCCCCTTGGGGCCAGTCAACTCGTAAAGAACGCGCTTTTGGCGGTGCAGCTCTAAGAGTCTCCGTATAACTGGTAGTCGAGAGTCGAGTTCAGGATAGTCCAAAGACATCACTTCGTTCCACTTCTGCTGTGACGTTCCGCAGATGAAGATCTCAGGCCCCGCAAGCGCGCACATTAGAGGCGAAACGGCTCGCTCGCGAACTGAAGCGCCTGATTGTTCGGGCTTTTCCATCAGCTCCAAGCATACGGGCTCGAGGTCCAGGGCTGCGCTGATGTGCAAGGGGGTAAACGTTCCGTCGTACAAGACATCGGTTAGATCGAGAATCGCGTCATTCGATGGAGATTGGGGGCCGTATATATCTGGATAGGTTTCTCGAGCGTACTCCAGGGCCCACTGCATGCAGTTGAAGGGCCGCGCAAAGAGCTCCTTCACGACCGGACCAACAGTGTCCCAGTACTGGATAGCGTACAACGGCCAGCTGCGTGCGGCCTTTGAATACTCTGGATGCGCTTGTCTGTATATTCGAAGAACATTCCTCTCCAAATAAAATTCTTCGGGCTCTCTATTCATTGCTGGGTCCAGCAAAAGGCGGAGCCATGCCTCGACAACCTGGGCGGACGGTTTTTCTGCTAGAGCGTCAGGAGACTGAATGTTGGAATCTGTGACAGAAGACTGATCATCGGAGTCTTCAATGAGCGCATCCGATTCTAGGCTGGCCATCCTTTCGCCATCTCTGGTCTCTTTCAGCATTGTGTCCAATGCATCGCGCGACGGGCAAAGGCTTTGAATGCTTGCACTCCTTGGTCATTTACATGAGCGCAGCGAGCCAAGCGAATTGAAGCTACGGAGTTGATTCCCACCGTGAGGCAAGTCCTGGTAGTCGAGGATAAGGTGTCGTTGGTCGATTCGTGGACAGGGCGGCATGAAGAAAACATTGGGCCCGAGATTTGCGCAGGATATTGTACAGTGCGATTGGACGAGGAGTAGTCTGCGCACTGTGGATTGAGTGGTGGGCGAAGGCTAATAGACAAAGTTTCGCGTCTAAGTAAGCCCTCAAGAGTTTCTTGAAGAGCTTAGATCATTGAGATAACTTACTATTGAGATTTTTTACGATATGTAGATCGGGTTCGGCTTCTTGTGTGCACAGTGGCAAGTAACTCAGATCTGGTCTGGTGCAACATCTACGTTACCCAGAAACTCGATCTCGAACCACTGAATAATATGGCTGACACGCCTAAGAAACAGCGTCTTGAACTCAATATCCGCTCATGTTGCCTTTCCTGGTTCTCTGAATTTTGTAGCCTCATGTCGGCACCAAATTCCGAATGAGCTGCAACTTTCATCCACCACCTGCCCCTTCGCTCAATAGTGGTGTCTAGGCGACACCAAATAACGCCAAAGTAGCATTTCTCCCCACACTTCCATCAAATTTGGCACAAAATCCTTCAGTAAATACTCCATCGTTAGTAGCCGTAGTTGTATCCTGGCGAGCGACTATGCGTTCGTCTCAGATTGCCCTGTTGATGATGCTGTGGCGTTTTTACGGGCCAAGATTGAATCCTTTACGAAAGAGCCCTGATATATCAGCATGTTTTTCCCAGAAAGAAACGAGACCATACTCGATTCCATGGTCCTTCAAAAGCCTTAGAAATAGCTAACAGAGAGGGACCGCCATCTAAAAGCCACTCATGTTCTTACGGGCGAGATTGTAGGGTATTCCCAGTGGTTTGTTTCAAACGTCAGTGGCTGGCTCGAGGCGCCGACGCCTGCAGTGAGTGACGGGAAGAAGGTCGCTATAAAGCGCAATACGACAAAATCTTATTAGCATTTCATCGACAATAGCATGGGCATTGACGACCATATCCTATCTCCGGATGGCGAGCGACTCACGGCTCCCACTGGGCCGGTAATCAGTACGTTGTGAGCCCGGATCTACGAGCGGGTGCCTTGAGCCATGCAGGTTGACATTCCTGGCTTGCCTACCCCGTCTCCATAGGCCTGGGATACCTCTGAGGCCCGACTTCCAGCAGCTGGCAGAGAAGCATGTTGCGTCCTCAACGTCACTGCCTACTGAACATTCTGGAAGATTTGTCGTCCTCAGGACTTAACCAGGATAGGCATGTCGTAAGTTTGGAATGCTACGTGTGATCTACTCTTTTTCTTCGACTTCGTGGTTCTGCTTCCCATTGGGTGCTGTCAGCACTGTAGTCTGTCAGGGACACCTGCCACCGACCCTCCCTCATGCACGCCGAAGGGGCCGCTACGCGCCGGGCCGCCCCTGGTACATGTAGATCTAGGCATTGAAGGGTGACGAATAACTCCCAGAAGTGAGCCTGGACGAGATGAGCTCAGTCGAGCGTGGGAGGCCTCAACCAAGAAGTCACTGCCCCCATCCCCCAGTGCTTGTACTCTTGCCATCCTGACCTTTCCTAACACCTCAGGAATCATCTATCGATACTGACACGCCACCACCACCAAGAGAGAAAACACGGCCTGCAACTCAGGTGAGGTTACTCAGGCTTTCAGCACAGAGAGTCAGCCGGAGTCTACAGCTACGTGTCGCGCCTCTGCCTATCCGCCCATGGCTGTAGCTACGCGGGAACATTCAGCTTTGCGTTTCTGTTGCAAGATCTGGAAATTACCGAGCAAGTTGGCTGCCAATATATGATATCGAAGTTCAGTTGCTGTATCTAGGTAATTCTGTAGCCTTGCATCAATGAGATGCTGGAGTCGACCATCGATCTCTCGGACGAACAATGCACCAGTCCTCTCGTGCCACTTCTCTTGATTGAACAGTCCGATTTTTCGCTCAGCTGCCACTGCCGTAGGTGGCTTAGCACCCTTGCTCTAGGGCTTGGGACGTGTACTTGTCAGCCCATAGGTCGCTTTGCAGGCCGGCCATGGTGGCCGGCCGAGAAAGACCGGCATTAGCCATTTACTTAGTGTAACTACAGCAGTCTACCTCAGACGTCTCACAGCTCCATGCGACCAAATCACATTGTCACATTACTGAAATCACATTCTGCTGCCTGCTCTCTGCTGCCTGGTCAAGCGGCGCAGCTCTATCGGTACGTGCAGGTGATGAAGGGAGGAAAGCCGTGCTGTGTATGCTAAGCCCGGCCAATAGTTTTTTAAGGTTAATTCAATCTAAACGTTCTTCTCGCGGTCTACCTCCGGTCTCTTTCCCAGAAGTGCCGTTCTCTTCTGCTGAGAAATCTTTCGCGTTAGTTGACTTACACGGTCCGGCGCCTGCGCGCCTACCGTCCCTAGGCAACATCCGTCGCCTGCCGGGGGGTTTTGCTTCCAACGAGACGCCATAAACACCTGCTGAAAATGCAGCTTGAAAGTTCGGTAGAAAAAATAAATAAATACAAAGTCATCTGCGCTTAAAACGGAGCCGGGCTATACAAGACCGCTCGAGAAGTGCCGTTGCAAGTCTGTGCTACGTCTACAACGCTCGGGTTGCACAAGGACAGACTTAATACATACACCCGTAACACAAGAACGGCTTTTTTCCCGCCCCCAATTAGGCAGAACAACGTCCATATATCACCAGTTTCTCAATCTCAGTAGGCGTGCTCCCTCATTCAACGTCCATCTAGTGCAGCGATTTGGCTTTCGACTTTTATCAAGGGCAAATAACAGTGAGATACAAGTCCGTAATACCTGAGGAAGTAGTCTATGCCACCGTCGCGAGCATGTAAGTTGCTCTGCTCGCGCGGATTAGGCAACTTCGTCGACATCGTTCCGTTTTCCTTTACGCGGATCTGCAGGACGACCAACGACACCTCCTGTTACTTTCACCCTAGCCCTTTGCAATTATTATTATTATTATTTTTCAGGGGCGTGTAGCTCATTGCTTTGCGTCTCGCGCGATTCCCTGTCCAAGAGGACTTGTGTTACCCATCGCTACGCAAATCCAGGCTCTTGACGAGTCGCTTTCCTCGTCGCATGATGATTACGATGTGGCTATGGTGCTGAGATGTGCTCCTGAGGCTTTCCTGAGTAAGTGTCTTTCCTACAGAGTATAAATTGAGAATCATCGTGTGGTCCTTTGCTTTGTAAATGCCGTGTATATTCACATCAAACTATCCTCATCAAACCAAACATTCCCGTACCTTCACCAAGATCAACCCTTATCCATCCCAAAACACACACCAGAGATGGATCAAAGTAAAGAAGATACTCAAACACGAAATAATACTATGCAACTGCAAGAGTCTCACTCGATCTCGTTCTTGAACCATTACTGACCATCCATCAGCCTCTCAGAGTACGGTCCGCAATTACAACAAGACATCGGAATTGCGAACACCTGTATCGATCGTTGCGAGACACAATATCGTGTCAACCAGTCCTTCGCTCGATCGCTGCAAGACACGACATCGGATAAACCAGCCACCCAGACCGTCAATGCCAAGAGACAGTGGGACAGTTGATCGGACTCTTCATTGGGCAGATCTCCCGACCACTGTTGACAAGGTTTTCACTCATATATCCCGAGAAAACCTCAGGTATCTCCGTGACAGCTTGGCATGGTGTGTGCTTTGGGATGTCTGCGTCCTGGTGTCTCCCAAGATCCTTGACTGGCCTGTAAAAAGTCATCTAAGATATTGTAAATCCGTCGCCAACCCAAAATCCCTTTGCCCGAGGCGAAGCGGCCAAAATCATTGCGTAGCGAAGAAGAATTAGAGATTGTAATGTCGGGGGAGATCATATCGGTGTAAGTGACGTACCGCGCAAGCTGCACCCTTCCGCAAATTAGGCCAAGATGGCCGCACGCGAGCATAAGCATAGTGCTGTCGCCAGCAAATGTATCCTGAGGACCGTTTATGAAGAGTGAATGATGATACGACAGATTTTTTGGGGAGGAACTCTCATTTAAGTAGTTTTCAAAATGATGGTCATGTCTCTGGTTGTATGTGAACTGGACGTGGGAAGCCGCCTTGTCTGACCCTGCCAAACGCGGGATCCGGCGTCTAATGTGATTTGTATCTCGTTTACACGGCTTTGGCCGCGTGTCCATAGTCAGAACTTTGCGGACGTCTCACAAATCAAGCCCAACGGACTCGACACGCAAAAGAAAACTGTGATCCAATTGCCGCCAGCAACTGTGCATCGTAACACAGAGGTAGAGCGGCAACTTGTGTGACAATCATGACTCAAGTCCACATTAAGCGTTGGCCACGACATGAGGTGATCCGAGACGGCCGAATCCCCCCTACTATTTGTGGAGGACGTCCCATCTCGAGTCTACAGCGCTACTTCGAGCATGCCTGTGCCACTCCGGTATAGTTGTCGTCACGGGCGTCGAGACGTATGTGTGTGATGTGGGCCTACGATTGGTCGTATCTCACTTATAATGAGCTGAGAGGAGCTATGCAGATTCCGCTGCATTTGAGATATGGCGTCGGGGGATCATACAAACCTCTGCTCAGTCGTTACCGAAGTGAGCATCTAAAATTTACGCCTCGTCACAGTCGTCGCCTTTATCAGCCAAGAACATGACTTAATATCCGTCTTGGTGTTTTCATCTGCCTGCTATCACAACGCCGTCTGAAGCGTTGCGTTAAAAACTGCGAAAATTGTATCGCAGGCTTGCGAGAGCTTCTTGCGTCTTCTTTCATGCGCACTGCCTCCGGGCTCACTTGGGCGAATGTTGCTCCGAGAAAAAACTACTCGAACTCTACAGAAAACTTCAAGTCGCTTCTGTTCTTCACTTTTTTCACCTAATGAGTGTTCAGTGTGTGTTGGCTCCAGACTTATGGCGCGTGAAAAGCCTGCCCGTATCAGCGACAGTATGGCTTATGACACGCTGTGAGCGCGATTTCTATAGAACACAAAGCCACTCCTAGAGAGATATTTTTAACAGCTTTCCTGCTCCTCTTCTAGAATTCGCTTGTGCCTGGGAGAAGGAAGTAACAATGAGCGAGTCCATGCCCAATTTGGGATCGTAGGCGCTCTGCCCAGAGGTGAACCTTGGCGCCGACTTCCCGCCGAGTCTAGTGGACAGCCCGGATCGCTTGGTGCTGACCATGCATCCGCGCTTCAAAGGCATGCTAAGAATTAATTGCAGATACGCTACTGGCGCTACTGACGAGAAAAGCATCAAACACAAAATTTTAAGTTCCTGGAAATATAATGTCGGCGTTCAACTTTCTGGACTTTCAGCCCCGCCAATGGTGCCTGTGAGACCCACCTAACTTGACCTCGATCTACAGTCTCCCGCGCAACGCGATAAGTTTTTGCACTTTTCCGTCTTCTAATTGCTTCCGCTTTTCAGTTGTCTCATCTTACAACCACGCCACATGTGACATTCGTGCAATCACGACGAGCCAGTTTGAAAGAGACACTTCAGATTCCCGCGTTTGCCACACCGACACCCTTTTTCCGAGTCCCTGCAGTGCGCAGGCAGGCAGGCAACGGCAGTCAGCATGGATGATTTTCTGAACCTGGAATTGCTCTCGCTCGTGTCCAAGGTCACCTCAGAACTTCAGAACCATGTTGGCGTTAGCGACAAGACCCTCGCCGAATTCCTCATCGCCCAACGCATCGAGAGCAAAAATGCCGACGAGTTTCGCACGAAATTGGACGGCCTCGGCGCTGACTTTCCGCCGAGTCTAGTAGACAGTCTGGATCGCTTGGTGCTGACCATGCATCCGCGCTTCAAAGGCAAAGGCAAAAGCAAAGGCGCAGCTGAGCCCGAAGAGGAGCATCACGGCCGGTCGCTTGAGGAGAAGGAGAAAGCGTTTAGCGGACTTGCGCTCGCAGATGGCAAGCCATCTTACCGAGACGATGGCGATGCTATCGACGATACGTTGGCGCTTCTGGAAGGCCTCGAAGGCAAAGCTCGCAAAGATAAGGGCACACGGAAACGAAGTCGAAGTCCCCACGATGAATCACGACGGCGGAGACGGGATAGGTCACGATCGAGAGAAGGGCGAAAGCGCGACAGATTTCGTTCGCGCTCACGATCACAGGACCGAGGCGACGAAGACTCGCGCAATGGATATAGAGACTCGCGCAAGAGCCGCCACAGACGCCGGGACGACCGCTATGACGACTATGACAACTTCAGACACCCGCCTGCTCCCGAGATGGACGATGAGCCCCAGCTTCATAAAGTATATGAAGGTCATGTCACGGGCATCAAAGACTTTGGCGCATTTGTCAATCTGCACAATGTTCGTGGGCGACAGGATGGTCTCGTGCACATTTCCAAGATTGCCGCCCATCAGCGCGTGAACCACCCATCAGATCTCCTTGAAAAGGGCAAGAATGTGTGGGTCAAGGTTGTTAGCGTTGAGGGCAAGCGTATCAGCCTCTCCATGGCGTCTGTCGATCAGTCCACGGGAATGGACAAGGAGCCGCAAGTGAATCTCACGTCCGGCGCCAACATGGAGGCACTGGGTGGCAGCGGCCGAGGATTCAACGACGTACCATCCGGTATGCCACGAGACGACATTGGCGCACCACGAAAACACAAGAAGAGAATGACGTCGCCCGAGCGCTGGGAGATTCGGCAGCTGATTGCGTCTGGTGTCGCCAAAGCGTCTGACTACCCTGACTTGGAGGAGGACTACAACGCGACTCTGCGCGGCGACGGAGAGTTGGAGCTCGAGGAGGATGTTGATATCGAAGTTCGCGAAGAAGAGCCTCCGTTCCTCGCGGGCCAAACAAAACAGTCACTTGAGCTATCACCTATCCGTGTTGTCAAGGCTCCTGACGGCTCTATGAACAGAGCTGCCATGTCCGGTACAGCTTTAGCCAAAGAGAGAAAGGAACTGAAACAGCAAGAGGCAGAGGCTGCCAAGGAGAGGCCCAAGGAGAACCTTTCTTCACAGTGGGAGGACCCCATGGCAGACCCCGAAAAGAGGCAGTTCGCCAGTGACTTGCGAAATGCTAAGATGAATGCGGGTACAGAGGATGTTCCGGAGTGGAAAAGGGCAATCGTCCCGCGCAATCAAACACTAGGAAAACGAACAAATCTGAGCATGAAAGAGCAGCGCGAAACACTGCCCGTATATGCGTTCCGCTCGCAGCTTATCAAAGCTGTGCAAGAGAACCAAATTCTGATTGTTGTCGGTGAAACTGGCTCTGGTAAAACTACACAGTTGACGCAGTATCTCGCTGAGGGTGGCTTTGCTAATGACGGCGTTATTGGCTGCACACAGCCGCGACGAGTTGCGGCCATGTCCGTGGCAAAGCGTGTTGCCGAGGAGGTCGGTTGCAAGCTGGGAGAGGAAGTCGGGTACTACGTCCGTTTCGACGACATGACGGGCCCCATGACCAAGATCAAGTATATGACAGACGGTATGCTTCTCCGAGAAGTTCTCGGTGACCCTGATATGAAGCGTTACTCGGTCATCATGCTTGACGAGGCGCACGAGCGTACCATCTCGACTGATGTGCTCTTTGCACTGCTAAAGAAGGCTCTCAAACGCCGTCCTGATCTCAAGGTTATCGTCACCTCTGCCACCCTCGATGCCGACAAATTCTCCATGTATTTCAACGAATGCCCCATCTTTACAATTCCTGGCAGAACATTTCCTGTTGAGATACTTTACTCGCGTGAGCCTGAATCCGACTATCTCGATACTGCGCTGGTCACGGTCATGCAGATCCACCTGACAGAGCCAAAGGGCGATATCCTCCTTTTCCTCACAGGTCAGGAAGAAATCGACACAGCGTGCGAAGTGCTTTTTGAACGAATGAAGGCACTTGGGCCGGGAGTGCCCGAACTTTTGATTCTGCCTGTGTATGCGCAGCTACCAACCGAGATGCAGAGCCGAATTTTCGATCCCGCCCCGCCTGGCGCGAGAAAGGTTGTCATTGCCACCAACATTGCTGAGACGTCGATCACGATTGACGAGATTTACTACGTTATTGATCCAGGTTTCGTCAAGCAGAGCGCCTACGATCCCAAATTGGGCATGGATTCGCTCATTGTTACTCCCGTCTCCCAGGCACAAGCGAATCAAAGAGCTGGCCGTGCCGGACGAACTGGACCCGGAAAGTGCTTCCGCCTCTATACCGAAGCCGCCTACCAATCGGAAATGTTGCCGACCACGATTCCTGAAATCCAGCGCGCCAACTTGGCGCACGTCATTCTCATGCTCAAGGCCATGGGTATCAACGATCTGTTGCATTTTGATTTCATGGACCCTCCACCTGTCAATACAATGCTCACAGCCCTGGAGGAGTTATACGCTCTCAGTGCTCTGGATGACGAGGGTCTGCTCACACGTCTGGGCCGCAAAATGTCCGACTTTCCCATGGAGCCTTCACTTGCCAAGGTGCTCATCACGGCAGTCGATTACCAGTGCTCGGACGAGATGCTCAGCATCGTGGCCATGCTGAACCAGTCGACCATCTTTTACCGGCCCAAGGAGAAGCAGACGCAGGCGGACCAGAAAAAGGCCAAGTTTCACGACCCGCACGGCGACCACCTCACGCTGCTCAACGTGTACAACTCGTGGAAGCACAGCAGCTTCTCGAGCCCGTGGTGCTTTGAAAACTTTATCCAGGCGCGCTCGATGCGGCGCGCCAAGGACGTGCGCGACCAGATCCTGCGCATCATGGAGCGGCACCGGCACCCCGTCGTCTCGTGTGGGCGCGACACGCAAAAGGTGCGGCGGGCGCTCTGCACGGGCTTCTTCCGGAGCGCGGCCCGCAAGGACCCCCAGGAGGGCTACAAGACGCTGACCGAGGGCACGCCCGTGTACCTGCACCCGTCGTCGGCGCTGTTTGGCAAGCAGGCCGAGTGGGTCATTTACCACGAGCTGGTCCTGACGACCAAGGAGTACATGCACTGGACGACGGCGATTGAGCCCAAGTGGCTGGTGGAGGCGGCGCCGACGTTTTTCAAGGTGGCGCCCACGGATAGGCTGAGCAAGCGAAAGGCGCAGGAGAGAATCTTGCCGCTGTATAACAAGTACGCTGGCGAGGACGATTGGAGACTGAGTGCGCAGAAGAGAGGAGGACGTGGCGGCGGCGGTGGCACTTGGGGTTGATACGAGAGATGCTGCCATCGCTGTACGGAGCTATTCTTTTTTTCGAATGGCGCTTGGAGTTTCATGGGGCTTTTGCGGTTTTATCACGAGCATTGCTAGGTGGTGTACATTACAGTCATGTCGTATAGCTGGGTCAGCATTGTTAATTGCACCGAAAACTTGGCTCTTTTCCTCTTCAAGTATTTACGCGTGTCCATAGGAGCAAATATCTCAAAGATGATCATTTCTTTGGCGGAAAATTTGATTATTCCATTTTAGTTGCTGGTCTTCATCCTCCCGATGTAGAGTCATACTGCTAGCCCCGCTCGTGCCCATTGTTCAACACATCGCCCCAACCACGACAGCCTTATTACAACCCTGCAAGTTACTGGGACCGGCATTAATTTGTTGGCCGCGAATGTACCGCAAAATCGCCAACTTAGCGTAAGCTGCCACGTCAGGATTCATAATGTGACCAGAAAATGGACGGTGCCTTTGATTTGAAAGTTTGCTCGAAGAAATGACCGACCAGAAACGATGAAACGTTTCAACAATGCTTGTTTAATCTACCGCTCCTATAGTATACTTGTTTCAATTTCTTTACCATTTATTTACAGGAGATATGTGTTGTTCATGACCAATGTCGTTCGCTTACTAAATTTCGCCCCGAGTGCATGCCGTATATCGACCGCCGCAAGTACCTTTGTACCTCCCGCGTGACGTATGCGCCGCCATCGCCGCCGGAAGACGACACAAGTACGCCTATCAGGCTACCATTTGGAACAAACACCCACGAACATTCATCCTCCTCATCTTGCACGCAATCCCTTCACTTTACACCCCATCGACCCTTTTCCCTCTCATTTTACGACAACGCACCATGTGCTCCGCTGACATTTTCCTCGGCGTCCTCGCCATTATCTTCCCTCCTCTGCCCGGTACGTAGTAGTTTGCCCCCCCCCGCCACATCTTGGCTCCCTCCCGGGCAAAAATCGCAAAACAATTTGTTTTCGCTAACAACTCTCGCGCCGCCTCCCCCGAAATGCAGTCTGGGTCAAGCGCGGCATCTGCAGCGCCGACTCGCTCATCAACATCCTCCTCTGCTTGCTGGGCTACATCCCCGGGATGCTGCACGCCTGGTACATCATCGCCAAGTTCCCCGAACCGCCCTACGAGTACGAGGTGCTGAACC
>JAQYTR010000880.1:0-15508 GCA_030914405.1 Beauveria sp. AdecLV25a
ACGGAATCTTCGAGAATCACGCCAGAGACTTCGAGGACGCCTAGCCAGATAACAATCATGGGGTTGACAGTGAGTGGCGAGGCCGCAGCTGCATCGTGCAGCTTCTTCAGCACCGCGGCTACATCTTGGCGATCCAGACTCCAACGCAGAGAAAAAACAGCAACGCCGTCAAGAGGGGCATCGTTGGTGCGCAAGGTGATGCTCGTGATGACGCCAAAGGACCCGGTACCAGCTCCTCGAATGGCAAAAAAGAGATCAGCGTTTTCGTCATTGCTAGCAGTTTGCACGCGGCCATCCGGAGTCACAATCTCGACGCCGAGTACACGGTCCGTCAGTGTACCATATGTCCGAGAGTAGAATCCGTAGCCGCCGCACTGAATCTGTCCCGCGAGTCCCACCGTCGGACACGTTCCCATCGGAAGCATCTTCTTGCCGTGCGCCCACGCGTGAAGCGCAACATCTCCCAGCAAGCAGCCTCCCCCAGCAGTAATCGTGTCGTTGGCTGGATCGGATGAGATGTTATTCAGCTTGATGGTGTCAATGACAAAAGCGCCATCTTCACCACCCAACCCGAGAGCTTCAAAAGAATGGCCACCTCCGCGAACGGTGACACGCTTGATGCCAGCTCGTTCAACAGCCTTGATAACACGGGCAACCTCATCGGTGCTCTTGGGAACTGCAACCCCGATGGGCTTGCGGTTCGTGTAAGTGTTCCACGTTGCAATGTGTTGCTCGTAGTCCTCGTCGCCGACAAGAACTACAGTAATGCCGCTCAAGGCCGATTTCAAATCTTGCGTGTGCGCCATGTTAAAGATAAAAATGAAGTGTTGTTTGGAGATCAGGTACGTCGTGGTATACAGAGCGGAATGTCTTTTTGAATTGGATCGAGTTTCTCTTGAGATACTATCGCTATATATAGACGGACACATGATGGACTAACACTGGAATGAACAGAGACATTCAGTGTGCCGGAATATGTGGAAATAATTCCATGGAACATATTCCGAAATCACAGAATGCCTAAGAAATAGCGTTTTAAAAGATAAGGTCATCCAAGTAGGCAAATAATTCGCGTGTGCCCATGACATTTTCTGTTTCTCGGACATGGAGTTCGCCAGACTTCCATGAACAAAATCCGCGGACCCAAGGGCCGCGGAACTATGACTAGTACAGAAGGTAGAGTTCAACGGGGATTAACGTCAATTACGAGCACGTGGGGGTGATATACAAGAGATCGATCTCGGCTAAAAAAAAATTGCATGACGAAAATGCCTACCGATCAAGGTTTGCCGGAAACGGCGCCTCTGACGTTTTTGCTGCTGCTGTTCGATGTTCGGATCGCTGGGCCTTTGCAGCCACACTGCCATAGGACCAGCTGAGCCCGGTGCGCCAATTCCGCGTCTAAAACTTTTAGATCAACAAAGAATTCTTGCGGAATTGATTTCATGGTTTCCGAGGCTGCTACAGCCAGTATCGCCACAAATCTAAAATCGTCATGTCGCCAGGCCAAGGACAACCCAAGCGACGCACCTCAAGCTCCGTAAGCGAGGTCACTTGCTCGCCGCCAAATCTTTAGGCTCGATATCTTATGTGGCTGTTCAAATTGAGCACATGACTGCAGAGTGCGTCGTGCCGAGGCGCTATCACTGTGCCATTATTGCCATCGAGATGCCGTAGGTAATGCTGATGTGTCGCTGGCCACTTTCAATCTAGCACATCGCATCATCGTGATTCAAGAACAGATCCATCACTTGTCCTTCAAGACAAACATGTCTCCTCTCCATCCGTACGCTCTCGTCAGCCGTCTTCCATGGCGTCTAGCCATCTCAAACGGAACTTTGCCCTTGGGATGGGGCTCGTGGAAATGGATGCTCCTTTCCACATCCAGGCTCGTGGGCGAAAAATGCCAGACAGAGCCATAAAGCTTCTCTGCTCGGAAGCCTGTAGACACCATGGCGTGCAGGAAGTCGTTCCAGAGAACCGAGCCGGGTGTCGACGTCACGTCGGGATTGAAGAAGATTGTGCGGAATACTTTGAGGGTGCGAGCATCGACGTGAAATGTTGGCTGTGGGTCAGGCTCAGAAACGTTGGGTGCTGCAAATGCCGCAGATGCAGCAGATGGTACGCCTTTGGTCTTGGTCTTGACCTTTGGCTGGGTCTTGAGCACTTGGCGTTGATCGTCTGCGGAATACAAAAAGAGATTCGAAAGCGGTCGGTTTATGGTATCGAGGTTGGGGTCCATAACCTTGATATCTGCTGTCGTCGTCGCCGGTTCAACCCATTCTGCAGTTCTCCGCAGCATGCGTAGCCTAGAAAGAAAGCGATACACGGCAGTCTGTCCGAGCTCCAGTACTTTGTACCTCAAATTCTCATCAATCTTTGCCCAAACAGCATCCAGGTTGCCCTCTGCTTTCCGCAAGGCTTCCACCGTCTCTCTCGTCCGTCGCTTGTGAGATGGGTAGGCAAACTTGCCTCCCGAAGGTTCGGCGAGTTTCCCGGCGCTAGTCATGTTCTGCTCCTTGATGGCGTCAACAATCTGTGCATAGGGCTTCCCCCACTGCATATGCTCAGCTTTGAAAGTCTCCCTATGATTCTCAGATGCCATCTCAAACATCTGGGCCCATGGCTGGTAGAGCTCGAGTTGCCTGCAACACTGAGCCATGATGGACAAATCGCCGAGGATCTTGAGGACGTGTTCCGATATCAACTTAACCGCCTCGGGACTTGACTGTATCAGACGTTCGAGCTCATCCATAACGCGAGGGAGGCCTACCAGGAAGAGATTGGTGTCATCTTCCCACAAAGTCTGTAGGAGCCAGATGAGATGTCCTTCTGGCTCTGTTGTCTTGACTCCGGCTTTCTGCACAATCTGCATCTTGGTCGAATCAACATCGGTTGGGGGCACGCGAGCAAAGAACTTATGCATTGGTGGCGATGCGACGACCGCCCTCTTGAGCCTTTCCAAAGGGCTCTTGGCGGTCTTTTCAAGAAAGTACCTGAAGCGTAGCAAGGCGGTCATATATTCTTCTGGCAAGTCTTTTTGGGGTGATATTTTCCCAGCATACTTGGTCTGTAGGATGCGCAGCTGCTGAGCTTGTCGATGGAGCTCGGTGAATGTCTCGAGGGATATGTACGAATCAATGAGAATCGTAGAGGTGATTCGAGCCCAGAGACGATGTTCCCGCAGTCTGTTGGTGACGGCGTGTACGCATCCCTGAGTGTCTTTGAGCAATTCCTGTCGATGGTCCCTGACCTCGAGGAACTCGTGGGCAAAGTACGCCGGATCTTCGCGAAGTGCCCAGACGTGATCCTCTGCTGCCAACATCTTGGCCTCGAGCAGAGACTCGAGCCATGCTAGATTCAGCCTTTCTGGAAGTTGAAAAGGTGCTTCCGCAGCCATGACTGCCAGGGATGCAAAACCAGACGCGTCGTTGTCCGTCTTGAGTGGGGGTTCCGGTTGAATAGCATATGCATCACCGATCATGTCGGCTGCGGAGATCTCATGGAGTATCTGGTGGCAGCAGTCGACTAGTAGATTCATAATACGAGCTTGCACCTCGAGGACCAAAAGCTCCTCCCCGGGGAGGAACTGCTTTCGCGTAGTTATCCACTCAAAAGCGTCTTCATGATCATCCCACGCGATCAGTTTCCCATACCCATCTGCGGTAGTAGCCCCGTGAAGTACCATGGTGTGCTGGTTGAGGAAGGCGGGGACCAACGCTTTGGACACGAGACCGAGATGGACAGACTCGTTGTCAGCCGCAGCGAACGCGGGGGGAAGGATGCCGGCCCCGAGAATTGAGCAACAACGGCATCATTTTTGGTTGAGAGAGGTCTTCTTGATTGATGTGTGGTCAAAGGAACTGGTCCCTGTATCTTGTTGATCTTTCCCTTTGCTCTTTACTCTCTTTTCGCAATGCTTCGAAATCCGGACGATGGGATGCTGGCATTCCTGGCCAGGCCTTGAGGAGAATTTGCAGTCTCTGCTGTCTTGTCTTTTTGGACCATCTTTTCTGTATCGTGGCCTCGTGCCGTTGGAGTATCTTGCTTAGAGAATCAAAAGCAGCGAAGATTTCGCGAGACCTTTCCTGGGCCTCTCGTCGGACCTCTGCAGGGGAGGGTGTTTTTGGCATCGGGGCCCCTAAGGCTTTGAAGAAGCTCTGAGGGTTGCTCCAGTCGATTCCGTCGAGGAAGCCATCATCAAGATTATCGGAATTATCATCTTGGAGTAGATCGAGGGGGTTAAGTCGAAAATCTCGTCTAGCCTGCATTGTGCATTGTGCGGCGCTTGCACCATGATAGAGCTTGATGGTTAAGTCGTGATTTTGATCGCGCGGCAGAGTGGAGCTTCAACAATGACGCTCCCGCCAATGGCGATGAGACTCCTGGGAGCCAATCACCATTTATTAACTACAAGTTACAAGTCACAAAACCGAGGCATATGCCCAAGCCGTCATCAGACTAGAGCTACTGAATAGATGAGCCGAAATAAGCCAGCAGTAGCTCCGTCATAACTGGCAAACAACACACCTTGTTGCTGACTCTTCTACACTGATCTAGTTAGCCGCTCCGCGTCGACTCCTCAACATCAGATGGAACCTAATTGCGAGATAGTGCTGTGGCAGTGTCCCCCACGGCCTACCGGGAATGTGTCTCTGCTAAACAGGCTTCTGCGACAGACTTGTGGGTGAGCCCCTGGCTGGAGCAGCACAAGGCGCACAAGGCTCGGACAGCATGGCCGCACGAGGCCGCGTACAACGACAGCTCTGTAACGCCGGCGGGTAAACTTGATACAAGCAATACATCAGGGCAGTCGGTCGGATGCTGGTCAGCAAGGCTGTGGTCTTCTTGGTGTCTTGAACTTCCGACGACTTGCTGCAAGGGCGGCGGGCTCTGTCACAGTGTAGGGCCCTGAATCAACAAGGGGAAGCTGAAAAAGGAATTATGTGTGATATTCGCGCCCGATGAATAACAATCACTGCACTAATCGTTATTGATGTACTTGAGATGGAGAGAGACTCGGCGCGGGGTTAGGAGACTCGGAAAAGGGAATGTACCAACTCGTCACGCCCCACCATCGACACGAACGCGAGATATCCTTAACAGACCGCGTTGCAATCCGCACGTCCGAAAACCACGACAACTTGTGTCATGATTGGTATACACACTGATGGAAACACCATATGAAAGAGCCAGCTACTTGAGAGAGAGGAAAACCACAGAACCGGGCCGCAGCCGAATAAACGAGCAACTCCAACGCGACGGCCCATCGTACCCGACGGCTGACTAAGACCTTGAAACACCTGAGCCAATACATAACAGCACGCCCACCTCTTTGCTTGCTCTTCCCGCAACATCATAATACCCCAGACCTTGACGATTCTACTGCAGCTGAGCGCGGATCCGTAATACCTTCACTCTTCCCGGGCCCGTCGAGTTCGCCGCAGACATTTCGAGCAGTTCCAGAGGCTCTGCACCCATTTTTTATGCTATGATCGCGTGCCCAAACGTCGGTTCATTATACCTGAGCTCCTGCCCGGGATAGCTGCAATGGATGTACACAACCAGAATGGCAGACGCAGCCTCGAAAATCAGGCGTATCAAGGCAACCATGTGCCGCCTGGTAGTAGAGCCAGACAACCTCCGCCCAGAGGACAGTCTCGAGGATATCCGCCCAACGGGCAACCGAGTCACGCACCGCCGCCCATGAACGCCAGACAACCCCCACCAAGGGAGCAATTCAGACGGTTTCCTGAGAACAGGCAGCAGGATCCTGCATATGGAGACTACAACGGCGCGTCGAACCCTCGACCACGAGGTCGCGGCAATGGAAGCTATAGCGATGTGCCGAATCCTCGACCACAAGATCATGACTACGCAGACTATAGCGAGGCTCGAAACCCTCGACAAGGACCCTCCGCGACTAGCTTTGGCCCGCTTGGGCGCAGTGTGACGATGCCATTCCAGGACTCAGGCCGGCAAACTCAGGCATCTCACCAACGAGCCGAAACTCTGCCGTTAAATGGGCATGCTGGACGTACTGTGCCGCCACGGCCAGCAACGACAACCGGAACAAGGCCGACACCGCAACGAACATATCCGCAGCACCAGATGCCGTCACGTAATGCACCGTATGGCGCTGGATACGAGCCAGGCGTCGCTAACACCGTATATGACGACTACTACGATCAGCGACACAGTAATCCGAGTCAAAACGCAGGCGATGTGCAGCACATGGGCGCGTCTGTGCAGCCTGCTGCTAGGAGCTCGTTTGATCAGCCTAGAGTGTCACGGCGGGAACAGCCACATAGAGGACCGCATCAAACTCCGAAATTGAGTCACGCCAAGTCCATGGCAGAGATGCGTGAACCACAGTCGGCTGTCTTTGAAATGGTTGGCGATATCCCGTCTGTGCCCCCCATGCCGTCTCACACCGGATATGGCCAAAGAAATGGCCCCGGCTACGACCAAGGAAATGACCAGGGATATGACCCAAGAAACGACCAGGGTTTTGGCTTGAAAGGCCAGGCCTATGAATCCTTAAACGACCAGGCCTACGACCAAGGCTACGACCAGGGCTATGACCACAGCTACCAAAGAAAAGACCAACAAAATAATCAGGGCCATCATATCAACAACCAAAGCTACTATCAAAGGATTGACCAAAGCTACGAGCCGGGCTACGAGCCGGGCCACGAGCGGGGGTTTGATCAGAGTTATGACCAGGGTTATAATCATGGATATGGTCAAGCGATTTCTTACGATAATGTTCCTCCGAGAGGACCTAGCGCGCCACCAGCGCCTAGCCGCGCTCCATACCCGTCAGACCCGAGACCTGGGGCTGGAGCACAACCCAAACCGACAATGCCTCAAAGAGTAAATCCCGATGGTCTCCCAACACACCCGACTCCAGTTCGTCCCGGACAGATACCCCATTCCGTGGTCAATCCCAGTGGCAAGCCGCTTCCTATACGGAACTATGGCGGACTTCCTCGACCACCGCAGCAACAACCTGCGCAACAGGATGTGCGCCAGCAAGAAAGGCAGTACGCTGCCCCTCCTATTCCGAGCTCTGTATCTCTGGATAGAGCCCAGGATAAGGAACCGGAAACACCCGTGACGACGCAGGAGCTGGAGCAGCTGAGAATGACTATCAAGTTAAACCCTGCAGATCAGCAATCTGCGTTGAGACTAGCAAAGCGACTGATTGAGGCTGCCGATGCTCTCGTCGCGCAGATTCCGGATCCTCGGGCGCGCGTCAAAGCCCAAGATAGATACTTGATGGATGCGCACAAGGTTTTGAAGAAGCTGGCCAGCAATCAGAATGCAGAAGCCATGTTCACACTGGCCGACGGCCTTGGTAAAGGCCTTTACAGTGGCGAACCGGATACAAAGGAAGCCTTCACGTTGTATCAATCAGCAGCCAAGCTCGGCCACGCTGCTGCAGCATACCGTACGGCGGTGTGTTGTGAGATTGGGCACGAAGAAGGAGGCGGCACACGGCGCGATCCGCTCAAAGCAATACAGTGGTACAAGCGGGCTGCAATGCTGGGCGATCCGCCAGCCATGTATAAGATGGGTATGGTGACGCTAAAGGGGTTACTTGGACAAAACAAGAACCCGCGAGAGGCTGTCGGGTGGCTGAAGCGAGCCGCTGAGAGGGCAGACGCAAACAATCCTCATGCGCTTCATGAGCTGGGGCTTCTGTACGAATCGGCACAACCAAATGACTTGCTCGTCCGTGATGAAGGATATGCGCTGAGCTTATTCCAACAGGCATCGGACCTTGGATACAAATTTTCGCAGTTTCGTCTGGGATGCGCGTACGAGTACGGAGAGCTGGGGTGCCCCGTGAACCCCCGTCTGTCCATTGTATGGTACTCACGGGCTGCCATGCAAGAGGAGCACCAGGCTGAGCTTGCGCTGAGCGGATGGTATCTCACGGGTAGTGAAGGAGTGTTGAATCAGAGCGATACAGAGGCGTATCTGTGGGCGCGCAAGGCGGCCACGGCTGGCATGGCAAAGGCAGAATTTGCAATGGGATACTTTACTGAGGTGGGCATTGGCATTCCTCCAAACTTGGAAGATGCCAAGAGATGGTATTGGCGAGCTGCGGGTACGTACAGAGATGTAGAAATATCTGGACCAGAAACTTGCTGACAAACTGTAGCTCAGGAATTTCCCAAGGCACGAGAGAGGCTCGAAGAATTGAAAAAGGTGGGCAAAGCAGGGCCACCGCGGCCTAGAGAGCGCATTTCTCGAAGCCGTATCGAGAGGCAGCAAGAAGGAGACTGCACAATAATGTAGTGGATGATTCATAATGTAGGACGGTATTGGCTGAGATATAACGGACATGGGCGGACGGCACGGATTGACAAGCGACTGCAAGGAAGCGGCTTGCTTTAGAATATCATGTACAATCTTTTAAGCCATGAGCAGCAGGCTGTTACAGTGACGATTTTGCCTGCGATGGCACTGACACTCGGTGCATAAATATGGTGTAATGAATAGGCCCACTATAGATTCGATTTCGAATCGAATGCCCAGTCATTCGATTCGACATTCGTAAGACTTGGCATCGAATGAATCTATCGATTCGATTCGCATTCGATAGATGTCCAACCCTGCTGCTAGCTGCAAACGGGGTTTACTATTATCCTTACATGAGGAGAGACATTTATTGCTCTCTTCTCCATAGCAAAATTGTCTTTTATGCTTGCGACAGCATTTTCATGTATTCTTTTTGAAATTCCGTCCAATCAATCGGAACATACGAGTTGTCCACTGTAAAGCCTCCGAACGCACTGGGCTGCGAATTCTCTGCAGAGCGAGCTAGCACGAAAACTGAAGAAATAAACCTCTAAGCTGAATTATCAGTACCATGGTACTCGTAGGCTACTCGTCCCTAAAGTGTTTTGAAGATCAGAGTGCAGTTGATATAGTACATACCGTAGAGGCTTCGATTGTGCTGGGGACAAATGCTAAACAGAGTCCAGCGATAACCTTTCCCTGATCTGCACGGTAAGCTTTCCAGCTGTTATCCCCAGAAAAAGTGCCAGAAATAAGGCGATTTCCCCAATTTGTCGTGAGCTAGTAGCAAAAGAAAAAAGTATTAGCTAATGACCTCAATGTAAACCTGTGAATGTTAGGTTCTCTTACCTTGATTGCTACTGGTTGCGATTCTGGCCAAATAGCAACTTCTGTGATTAGCTCGCCTCCAGAGCCATCTACTTTAAGTGTAGTCACACCATTTGCTGGCCATTCAAGTGCAATGCCGCGTAAGTCGAGCTCGTAGTTCCCAGTATCGTTCGTAGACCAAACGATCACTTCATGCGGTGAGAGGTCTGCTACGTTGTCAATCAAATCCGTAGGTGTGGTCAACTGAATAAGCTCCATGTCTTGAATGGAGAACGGCTTTGCACGTCGCGTAGACTGTTGACTGATAGATGGCGAAAAAATACTTTGAGCAGACCACAGAAGTGGTCTGTCTAAGTGGCCCACGGCACATGTTGCTGGCAGCTCCTCAATTTCAGACTGGGCGTATGTGGCTGGGCACTCCAACATGCCAAGACCAGTAATTCGACCGTCCTATTTTGGGTCAACAAGCATCTCAATATGGTGACAGCTTACTATTACCGTTTCCCGCTCTACAGCAAAGCCAATAAACAACCTTTTCTCCCCAGTTTTCAAAACGAGTTGGTTGTAGTCTCGTACCTCAACCAAACGGCTTCGAGCTCCTGTGTAGAAACCCGAGAGAGAGCGGCCAGTCTCGCCGAGCTTTATGGTGTTCATGCCACCTTGAAAAATCTCAACAAGAACCATTCTGTGAGCTTACAGAATGAGGGCTAGACCGAATGTCGCACATACCTCTACACCACGAACCGCGCCGGTATCATCAAGGCGAAAGTTCATCGCTTGTATCCATATCTTTGGTGATAATTGTGCGGTCTCGCGGCGGAAACCTGAATGCGGTCTTCTAGCAAAACGGACCATGCGTCGGCTCGGGCCAAACAAGATTCCGAATTCAATCAACACCCCTTCGTTAGACCAGATGGCCTCAATGCAAGCGACTTTGTCTCCAAATTCGATTCCTGAGTGAACCCAGAAATGTTTTTCGAACGAGGCGTTGCCAGTGACTGTCGGGAGACAAATACGGATCATATGGTGGCAGCATGCAAGCTTCTGCAAACGCTCCTCTAAGACGCCGCATGGTGCACGGACGCAGTAATCAAGGTATGTCTGCTTTATCACTTCACAAGTGTGCCAGATTCGTCGTCGATTCACTAAGGTCGGGTACTTACGACCCAGAGAAGACTTGATTCCTGACAGTTGCAAGACGAGCTCGCAACTGTCTCGAAGAGTGCGCCAATCAAAGTTGTATGTGGAAATGCATGAGTGGCCTTCCCATGCCCAAGCCATGTGTTTCCACCAGAATTGTTTCCAAAATGCCACATTTTGAATCGCAAGCTTGCAAGCTGTAGATGATAGTGAAAACTGATCAATCGATTCAATAGGCAAGTGTAATGCAACTTGTTCCAAGATAGTTTGCGGTAGGCGATCCAGCAGAGTCGTCTCTTTCTCTGTCACGTACCCACTCGTATTCCCTTCATTCTCGGCAGGAGTTGATGTCAGCATTTGACCGATGTGCTCTTCCAATGCCGATACCATTAGAGAGGGGTTGAAGGTGACATACTATTAGACGCAACTGTCGTGTCAGTTTTCACTCATCGATACGTTTGCACGTATTATTGAAGGCACTTACTTCTTCCCCGCGGTACGATTCCCAAAACTGTTCTGGCCCGTCTATTCCCCCGTAATCAATCGAGAGGCGTTGACTGCCTGCACAAAGATTTGTCATAGCCTCATACAGTGCAAAATAATTTACGCAATCCGTATTACCAGGGCTATAGAGTACTCGTCTGAGAATCTTGAAACACGCTTCGTGAAAGGGGAAGACGGTGGTATAGCCATACGTGTCATCTTCGCAGTAGCTGTACGTATACTGGGTGAGCGCGATCGTACTTTTTAACCCCATGATGTAGAACTGACCAGCTGAAATTGTTTGTCTGAGGTTGATTGGGATCTTTACTGTTGAGCAAGCATCACTTTCATAGAAAATCGTTACATGGGTCTGTTTACCTGAATTACTCGGGACCATCTCAATTCTGTTCTATTTTCGGGTAATCAACATAGTGTCACAAGCAAAGGAATGGAGAAACTCACGTCATCGACACTGCGAATTCGGCCGGTAACAAAAAAGGTTCTGGTGATGCTTAATGCCTGAGCTTCGAAAAGCTGTTGTAGTCTGGTGCCTTACTTGTCAATTGTCTCGACATCCGGATTAAAGCCTAAGCAACGAATGTTCGACATCCAATTTCGAGCAAATTTCTCGATGCTTTTCGAATCATAGGAGTGCCGTCCGATCTTGAGGGAAGATCCTTGAAGAGGGCCGCTGCAGATAGCACAATACAAATCATAATTAAACATTGTTCGTTCTCCTCACTGCCGCCTTGAAAAATGGGTTAGCGAGAGGGAGGTGTGCACAGCTTTCGTGTGAAGTGACGATGTCTGGTAGCAATGACTGGTGGAGGTAGGTTTGCGAGGTCCGAGCTGAGTAAGCAAGAGTCGCCCTCTAAAGAATACGAGAATTCCGATGCACTAAGGGTGGAAGCATTATGGAACCTGCTCGACGCCGAACATCAAGCTAGCTCTACGAATCAATTTTCATCGCGAAGAAAGCTTCTCCTCGGAAGACAGGACCCTAGGGGTCTCGACAAGTTCAAAAAGTAGGCCGTACACGGATGATATCATGGGAGTAATGACACACCGCTCGTACACAGCCATAATTACTCGGCACCTCAGCGGCATTGCGACAGACCGCCTTCCCAATTTGGTGCGGCAGTAATCGGCAAAAGGTTGGCTTCGACCAGCGTGGGCATCACGTCACACAACCCGCGAGCGACCATTGGCACTTGCCGGAGACGCTGCGCAAATCCTAGTTTATTTCGTCACTCCCCGATTTAGTTACGAAAGCGATTGTCGAACACTTCCGCGGCCGAACAATTCTACAGGCACACGAAACAACGACGAGAAGCCATGCCGAGCCCGAGGAACTGGGGTCTCTGGACCAAGGTGATTGTAGCGTGAGTCTTTGATTCTGCGCACTCCCTTTGCACGAGGGGACGGTTTTTCTTTTATCCCCTCCTAGCAGAGCATGATGCACAGGCGGCAAGAAGGCTAATTTTGGAGCAAAACAGAGGCATCGCGGTGAGCGTGGGCGGCCCGGCGCTGACTTACTGGGTCGTGCCGACCGAGGAGGAGCTGCGGTCGCGGTACAACCCGGACCTGCTAAAGAAGAGCATCGAGGGGCGCGCGGAGCGCGAGGCGGAATTCAACGACTTCGTGACGAAGCTGAAGCAGTACTCCAAGTCTGATAAACCGAGTACGTCTGAACCACCCCTTCCTTCCCCCGGGTTGATATCTTCGCGTGTAAAGGAAAAGGAATCGCTGACGGAGGACAAAAAAAATAGTCTGGACGGTGATTAAAGAGGAAGAGGAGAACCGAAAGAATCAAGAGGCCAAGGAGACGAGGGATCTGGCGAGGGAGGCGGAGGCGAGGAGGGAGGCGATGCGCAAGGAAGCTGGGTTGAAGTGAGGCGCGAATGGGGGCGAGGGGATTGGCAATCGCGAGGAAGATGAACGAAAGGCACTATGACAAATAAAGGGGAGCTCTGCTTGAGCTCCGTGTATATTATCAGCGAATTCTTGTACTACCATGATGTATTCTGGGATGATTTCTTAATTTGTTTACAAAATTTCGGGGGTCGCTGCTGCAAGGCCACGCAAACATTACCTAGCCGTCACATCACGGTGAAATGCGAGGCAAAAACTTTCCAAGACGTTGCTCACTAAGGTTCACATTTCATACATCAATTGTATCTCTACAATTCAACTCAAATTGATATCAAAAATGGCAAACGCTAAATGTATATCCACCCATATGTAGCAACCGAATATGTAGCCAGCCAATGTACCAAGTCCCAAAACAAACCCTTTAAAACGCCTCATCATCGCGCGGTGCACGACGTGTTATGACCCTATTCAAGTTTCCATTCTCCATCTCTACAATGACATCGGCGTGGTGCACCGCACTCATCCTGTGCGTCACCGTCAACACCGTGCAGTTTGCAAATGCCGCCGCAATCTCGCTCTGAATTTCCTCGTCCGTCTCCTCATCCACGTTGCTCGTCGCCTCGTCCACCAAAATCAGGCTAGCCGACGTCTGCTGGCGACGCAGCATCGCGCGCGCAATGCACAGAAGCTGCTTCTGGCCCTTGGAGAACTCAAGGTCACGCAGCTGCGTGTCAAGCCCACCGTGCGCCTGTATTAGCGGCCAAAGCTTCACTCGCGTCAGGTAGTCAATCATCACATCGTCGCTGATGTGATCGTCAGCGTTTCGCAGCTCGTAGGGGTTCAAGTTGACGCGGATCGAGGCCGCAAGCTCCACATCATCCTGCGACACAGTGACGACCCGGGAACGTAGCAGATCTGGTGAGATATTCCGCACGTCACGCCCATCGATTTGGATAGTGCCGCTGTAATCCAGGAAGCTGAGAATGGCAAGAAGAAGCGACGACTTGCCACTGCCTGTACGTCCGATGATGGCAACCTTTTCTCGCGGGTGGACAATGAGCGACATGTCTTTCAGTACAGGGCGAGCAGACATGTCCAGCGGATCATACTTGGCTGTGACACCTGTGATGTCAATACGGCCCAGCGACGGCCAATTTTCTGGCAGCTGCTCGCCGGTGTTGGCAACAGGCTCGGGCTCGAGTGGTGTCGTGTTGTTAAATTCTCGTACACGCGCCATGGCACCCAGCGAGGTTTCAAGATTTGACCAATCTTGGACGAGAAACGACATGCTCTCACTCAAATTTACGAGCGTAACCAGAGATAGACCGATAGCACCTCCGCTGGTCTTGCCTGGAAGGTTGACGGCGAGGCCAACTAGGAGCATGGCTATGCCAGCCACGGTCAAGTCCATGACGAGAGCAAGCCAGCGCTGGATGGCGTACATGTGGTAGTAGGGACGCTGCGAGTAGTCGAGCAGGCCATAGCCCTGCCACTTAATGTCCGATTCCCACTGGAACGCGCGAATATGCATAATGCCGTCGCCGACATCCTGGAAAAGTGTGTACAGCGGCGACTTGGCCTCGAGATCCATATGACGAATTTGTCGAGAGGTGCGCAAGTAGAACCGCTGCATTTGCCAAAGAAAAATGAGCAGCGCGGGTACTGCAATCGCGGCATAGCTTGCTCCAGACATAATGACCCCAATGCTTACAAGACAGGCAACCGCCGTGTAGGTAAACTCCAGAAAATACTGAGGAAGCTGTTGTGACAAGAAACCGATATCCTGGGAAAATTTGCTGACAAGAGCACCGCTTTCGGTCTTTGTGATGAAAGGCAGCTGGGCCTTCATCGTGGTCTTCAAAAGTTGATTGTGTAAAACACGCGACGATTTGGGTACTACCTTGAAATAGTAAAAGAACAAGCTGACCGCTAGTGTAATGCCAGTACCAATGGCCAAAGCAGCATAGCCGTAAAACCACTTCATGTTGTACGGGTCTTGATCCATCCACAAGCTGGCATAAATCTGAGGCAGGGCCCTGATTACAGCAGCAAACGAAATGGAAAAAATCCAGATGATTATCATGGGAATACCACTGGATCGGAAATAGTACATGTACAGTGAGAAATCTCCACGTTGACGCTGGTGTGCCTGATCCTTGGAAGGGTCTGCTGCCGCTTTGGGCACAAACGGCTCGACTTCTTTGGAGGCTTCTTTCTCGGAGCTGCTGACCAAGTACTCTTTTCGAATGAGCTCGGGCGAGTTATTGACCGTCTCTTTGACATTGCCCTTTCCGTCAAGAGCGTAGACGGTGTGCGCGAGAGGAAGATGCTCGCGAATGTTGGTGGTCATGATGACAGTCGTGCCCGTCTGAATGAGCAGACCGTCATCGCCAAGTAGGCGGGTGAGAATGATTTCGGCGGTTTCGGAGTCCAAGGCGCTGAGGACATCATCAAGAACAATGACGGAGGCGCGAGAATACACTGCCCTTGCCAATGCAACGCGCTGTTTCTGACCGCCACTGATAAGTCCACCACCGCTACCAACCATTGTCTTGTCTCCGTCTGGCAGCTGCTCCAAATCCTCTTCCAGAGCACAAGCCCAGATGACGGATCTGTACCAGGGCAAAATGTACTCGCAGTGGGCAATGACAGAGTCGCGAATGCACATATTCTGAAGCCACGGTGACTGATCACAGTATGCAACCTGTATACCGCCCATGAGAACAAAGCCGCGATCAAGCTTTTGCTCGCCCAGGATAGCTCTGCACAGAGTTGATTTACCCGCTCCCACAGGTCCAACAATCATGGAGATTTGGCTCGTACGGAATTGAAGGCTGATGTTGTCCAGAAGAGGGACTGCGGCATTCTCCAGTCG
>JAQYTR010001029.1:0-12393 GCA_030914405.1 Beauveria sp. AdecLV25a
AATAGATCAATTCACAGACTACATTATCGGTGTCTCAAGCGAACTGCCTTGCACCGACCGCGCCCCACTAAAATACAGCGCCCAAGGCCTCTAACTAGTTAGCGACTATGTCCTTGTAAAGATGGTGGACGCCGGACACCGACAATGAGGTGAAGTGTCCATCCACATAAGGAAAGGCACGGCGTCCGCGCAAGACCACCCTTCTG
The DNA here is from genome assembly GCA_030914405.1 of Beauveria sp. AdecLV25a. NCBI lineage: Eukaryota > Fungi > Ascomycota > Sordariomycetes > Hypocreales > Cordycipitaceae > Beauveria > Beauveria sp. AdecLV25a. Next base: position 207 of record JAQYTR010001029.1, read on the forward strand.
TGGCGAGAAGTTGCTCAGCCTGCCTGCCCCACACCGGGGGTCTTTCACATGTTCACTGGCAGCTACAAAAGGCCAACAACAGCAAGAGCCCTCAAATGCCCTGCCTCTGCCCAAGCCAATAGTCGCTTACGAGAGTGTGGCTAGACAAGTCCTCGTCTGATACCCAGCCTGGGCAGAGATATCCTTCCCAGAGAACTGCATAGTATACATCGCCGAAGGCGTCTTCATGGTGTCCAATTACGTCCCTGATCGTCTTATGTGCCGGATCGCCGAACTGCGGTCTCTGATTAATATCGTACCAGAGCTCAAGGCAGGTGCCCTTGTCGAGAACCCAGAGCAGCGCTGGTGGAGGCAGTGAGCAGCCGGTCTCGTCTACTATCTCGGCCAGTACACCCCTAAATACGTGGGAGGAAATTTCAAGTGTCGAAAGCACCTCGAGCAGGTACAGACTAGAGGACCAAGGACAGTTGATGGGCCGCCTTCGAGGCAGATCGTCGCGGAAAGTCATCGTACGCAACAGAAGCCCGCGCCGTTGACGAACCTGCAAGATATGGGACTGGGCCGCGACGGGCAGCAGCAGGCTGCCATGTCCCTTTATACCTATATGCTCTGAGAGGGGCAGGTGTGAAGCGGCCATTTTCGACCGTCTCGGGGAGCTCATAAGCAGGCCTGCCCCAAGTCGAAGCGTCTCGGCCAAACCGCACGCCAGCCACGTCATGGACCAAACAAGCCTCTCTGGTTCTGCTCCGCAGGTGGTTGTAAGCACACTGACGTCCATCTGGAGCGAGAGAGTTGCTCTACCCGCCTGTACCGCCAGCTGGCCCTCCCTCGTGCCGTCTGACATACCTGCGAGCCTGACGGCTGCCTTGTCTTCCGCGAATGGTAGCTCCGATACCACGAAAAGCGCGTCCGCGCCCTCCGGTGCACCCCTCTGGCCTGGAAACAATTCTTCGGTCATTGCGTTTCCTTCCTCAGCACCTTCGGCATCTTGGACATCGTCGGGGCCGCCGGGGCCGCCGGTGCCAACCATGCCACTGGCCAACACCGCCTCCGGCGCTGGGATGAGCTTCCTGACTGTCACCCTCGCTGCTGCTACGCTGATTTTTCTTGCACTGTACGGACCGTAGAGATGCTGCCCACTACATAGATAGCGCAAGCTTTAGCATGCTTGTGTCAATCTAAAGGCATATCCTAAAGAGGCTGCTAGCTGTCTTGCTTTCGGCAGTTCTGCGTAACAAAATCGTGAATGAAATCGTGAAAGATCCGCGTTGATAGCTTCTGTTCCATCTCCGGAGGCCACCGTCACATGAAGCACACGTCACGCTCCTCCGCCTCCTGGGTAGGCGTAGTCCCCTGGCAGATCCAAACAGCCATCGCCGCATCGTCACGGAGACGGCGTGTGCAATGGCGCGGTTGCAACCGGGCATCGCCGATTATGCATCACGCCAGCGACTGGGTGCTTACTTCCGTCGCAACTGCTCATTCCAACTCCAGCAAGCGGCGTGTCGCATGGAACAAGGCGTCCAGGCACATGCATCCGTCAGTTGCGCACTCATCCGTCAGATTGCACACACATCCCGAGAGGCTTATGAACTGGAAGAACGGTTAATGCGAGCGCCAGGTCTGATGTGATCCGAGTATAAGTACTGGCATCTCTGCCAACAAACTCGAGTGAGGCCACAGAACTTTCTCACCTCGGACAACTGCACACAACAACCATGGCAACAGGCTCATACGCAAATCCCATCGTGATAGATTGTGATGAAGCTCGCGGCGCAACTTACGCTGGCTGGCCGGCCATGTCGCAATCACGCAGTCTTCGACTCCAGCGTTCTGCGCGAGCGCTGACGAAAACCGGTGTACCGTCTCTGCGATATGCTCAGTCGCACAAAGTATGGCATAGAAGGCCAGCAAGTCTTGAAAAGGGCGTCAGGGGCAGCGTTCACGACCAAGGCCGAGAAGAGCACGCCGTGACAGAATCAGCGCAAAGCCCCCGGCCTTCGAAGAACTTTCGCGCAACAAGATAACTAAGTCGGCTCGGGCGAAAGCTGGCGCGCATTCAATCCTTTTCCGAGAGGTCTTGCAGCATTTGCACCGAAGACGAGGGTTGCGCTGAAACGTGCCAGAATCGCGAGATGTGCTATGACTGCGACGAAGCCAATTGCCGGATCGGACCGCGCTATACCAATCGTCTAGCCAACAAGATTGGCGCCCGATGTAAGGTGCTTCGAGCGGGCGACAGAGGATTTGGGCTCTTCGCCGACGAACCAATACATCATGCACAGTTCGTGGCGCAGTACACCGGAGAGGTCATCACGATGATCGAGTGTCGGGAGCGCTACTGCTCAAGATACAACGGCCGCCAGGTTAGTCCATCTCCGCCAGTCTGAGATGAGCCGTGCTAAAACGCAAAAGGTGCATTGCGTGATGCGCATGGGGGATCACGCCTGTGACGCAACCAGGTTCGGCAGCAGAGCTCGATTTCTGAACCACCACTGCGACCCTAATCGTGTCGTGCAAAAGCGGATGGTTTCTAGAGTACCGTGCTTGTTCATTTTTGCCAAGCGGGATGTGGAGGCTGGCGAGGAGCTCACGCTGGACCATAACTTTGACACGTTTCCTGGGGCCGAAAGCCAGCCTTGCCTCTGCGGCGCAGAAAGCTGTCGCGGCTTTCTCGGTGGGTGAGCGCAGCATCATGAACATGGCAGATACGAGTCGTCTGGAACAGGACACAAAGCAACAGAGCTAAAGCGAATTGCGTGTAATATCTATTTCCCTTGCACTTCATTCCTTAAAACTAATACGGAAACTTGTATTGAAGACGGTACCCTTCGCCTGTGCAGTTCAGCTCGATGGACTTTGGGTTGCCAAGGTGCGTCTGGATAGCCCGCTCGATATCGGCCCGGAACACGTCCATGCAGGTCGCGGGATGAGGAGCAGCCCTGGGAGCGGCCCCGGATAGAGGCGTGTCAGCCTCGAATTCGTATCTGCGTCGCTTCGGGGGGCCTTCGTCAGGCCCGGGATAGAGCTCCGAGGCGCCCTGCGACATCGCCTGGATTTTGGTCCAGTCGTCTTGTCCCGGCGCCGCTTCGTCGGCCGTTTCAGGCGGAGCAATCGGAGCAATGGTGGAGGCGGAGTCCCAGGTACCTGCTGCGGTAGCTGGACCGGGGCTGGTGTTTTGACGGCTTCTATGATCGGACAGCTGGTATTCCAGTGGCCGTGGGGTTTTATTAGGGCTTGTCGTAGCACCGACGTACGCCATGTTGTCACTGTCGTGAGGACCAATCTTCAATGGATTCCCAGCTTCTTGGCCAGTGTGCGAGAAGCTGCCGGGATACGGGCAGCACGAGCAGGAGCCGGATTCGTCGTGGGAGGATAGCATTGTCTTGATTTTGTGATGATTATGTGGTGAGTTTTGTGATGATTGATGACTTGTGATGATTCGAGCGACGAGACAAAATTTCCGAAAAGTTCGTCTCCGAAGCGCACCACACATCTTCCGTACAACTGTTTAAGTAGCTTGGGTATTCATAACGCAAGCCTATTTCCCACACCCCTCCCAGGTGCATCTTCGTCTCGGAAGGCCCGCGAATGTAAACTATCGCCGATGATAGACGCCATCGGGGTGTCAGCAGCTGCTGGACCTAGCCTTGCCGCGCTGTGACCAGGCACTGGTGCAGGGTAGCCCGTGTTACACTTCAACTACCCATCCATATTTTCGCTGTAACTGACGTCAGTGGACATTTGCTGCCGAAGGCCGTGAATCTTCTGCACCAAATTTGGCGTCCGTTGGCCCCTACCATCTTGGCTTGTCCCCGCCGCCCAATTTACGGCCACCCACCCAAGAGAACAATTTGGTTGCGAAACTACCTAGAGGGGTGCCACAGACAAACCTGACCCTTCTGAAAATGCGAGAGCCAAAAATAGCCCGCCATGTGGCGCAGGTCATTTTCCGTGCCTGAATGCCTGGCACATTCCCCCGTGCCCGCCAACGAAGCGTGACGGCTTGGCACGCAGTGGGTTGCATTCGGACGGACAAAATCGACGCCGGGCACCCCTGTCATCTCTGTGAAGCCATCATGGAGAGCGACAAGGCCTACCCGCTAGCGTCATTGTCACGGCGCTAGCCCAGAGAGGCTTGCCACCTAGAATTGGATTCTAGAGCTCAACACAGCTGCTTGTTGCTGCCACAAGATGAACGCTATGAGGGACGCATTCTGCCGGCCACGGCGGGAGTCGTAGCTACGTTGGAGCACAGTTCAGGCACGACGACGAACCGGGGCATATAGCTCGACGTATGCGGTCTACGTCTTTCTTGCTTCACAAGCAACAGGCGGCGACCAATTTCTCTCGGAAGCATCAGACCCAGGATGGCCTCTTCCCGACAGAGCAACGTAGATCGTCGGCGCGAGAGAGACATCTGCCGCCAAGCATTATCGAAGCACATAGGTGAGATCGCCTCCGCCAGACTCGACTGCAGGATGCTGAACGCGAGTTGGTGAGCGGCTGGGCATCGTAGTCAACCCGTCCGAGGTGCGGCTGAGCCCTCGACTTCAAGATGGCTATGGCTGGAGGCCTTGTCCCGGGTACGAAAGCGGTTTCTCCCTGCTGTTTACGAAAAACCTGAGCGACCACTCGATCAGCACCTACCGATTTCTTTCGCGACAGGTAGGGAACACATTCGAGGCTGTTCCTGCAGAGGCGGGTGCGGAAGACACCAACCTCCTGACACTAGTAAGAGGACGTCCTGTGTGCAGCGAGTATCGAGCGCTGACAGTTCCCTCGACCGCGCGGCCATCCACGGGATTCTCTGCTGAGATTGATCGGCTTCATCAGGAAAATGCAGCTCTCGCAGGGCACGTCCAGGAGCTGTCGGTTCTTCTGCAGAATGAGGCCGAAAGCAAGCTCTGTGTTGAAAAAGAGAATGAGGAGCTGCGTGAAAGTCTAAAAGTCGCCGAGGACGGACTAAACGAACGCGCCGAGAAAGCACGATATTGCCAAACGTCGTTGTTGGCATGCTTTGATGAGCTAGACAGGACGGTGCCCATCCTGGCCGAGCTTCGTCGCATCGCAGTAGAAGAGGCGGCTCTGTAGTGAGGCCCTCAGCTGAGGACATTGACATTCGATAGTCGTCGATGTTTTCCTCGTCAGGCAAGCTGTCCACCTTCGTCCAGAACTCATGAACCAATGAACTTCGAAACGACTGCCACCGCCTCCTCTCTATGATCGTGATGATTTTACGCCGATGCTGGCTTGCCAGTGTCATTGGATGTGGCCCGGCCTGGTGCATGATGCCAGATGGCCACGAAGAAGCCAACGCGTGTACGGGCACGTGTCGGCATCACGCAATGCTCTGACCATCGCGCGGTAGCGATTGTTGTTCCACGTGCACATCGTCCGAAGGAGGGCGCTGGGAATGTAGCAAATGAGTAGTAAGCTGGCCGCTTCAGCAGCCGGTTATGACAGCGACCGCGTAGGCAGTGAAGGCGAACGCGGGAGAGAGAACAGATGCGGAAACGGTCAGTCGCAATTGTCCAAGAGTATGAGATTGTTTGGTATTGCTACATAGCGCTATCGGGGATGAGATCTGAACCCGAGGGCAAGAAAATGAACAGGGCCTTGAGGTCTACAAATCTGAATTCGCTGATGAAGATTGGAGTCTTGGGAAAATGACTGTCGATGACTCATGACTGCAGAGCTGCCTGCATCAATAGCATCATCACTGACACAACCCATACTGCTTACAGAGGCATTCGCTGCAGACCTAGGAGATACACACGCGAGATACACCATGGCTTCGCGGCCATTGTTTCTGGGGACTGGGGAGCTAGTCTCGGTATCATCGATGATGTAGACGGTCTTCAGTCAGCCGCGCAGGTTGCTACCAAGCCAGACGATGTCTTCGTCTCTGGTCGCGGCGACGACGAGCTCGAGCTACGGCTCATCAAAATGGTTCACGTCTTTTCTTGTGCGGAATAATGATCTATCAGAAATTTGCGCCAGCCAGGCTATTGTCAGTATATCACCGAAGTAGCAGAGCAGTAAGCTCGCCGCGAATGCCGACAAGATGAGCTGCCGCTTCGCGGCTCGCTATGAAGACTTCGAATGAGGATGAAGCTGGTCAGGGTTAAGGGTTAGACACGACGGGCATTGAGGGAAACGTGGAAGAGGAAATAAGTTGATTGCGCTACGGATAGGCCACCGACATCTCTGCGGCGACCAGGCCGCCGAGCCAGAGATGGGGAACTACAGCGTAGCCGGCGAGGCCTGCTCGGTCACCCGCAGACGTGCCGCCAAATTGAACTACGCCTCTATGTCTTCCGCCTTTCTTTTCTTCTCCCGTCCCTGACCGCCCATGTCTTCTGGCTGCTCCGGGCACTGGATGTATTGATAGAGCGCCGATATCACCTGCCCGCGCTCGGTGTTTGACGCCGCTAGCAGCTGCGCTTGTTTCTGCGCCTCCGTCAGAGTCAAGTCTTGCATGGAGATGTGCCTGGCCTTCTCCACCAGGGCGTCCTTGAGCAGGTCCGTTTCTCTTTCCAGAACCTCCTTCTCCATAGTGGACTCATCCAGCTGGTTGTGCAGCTCCGCTATCGACCGGTGCAGTGACTCGTTCTGCTTCTGTTCCTGGCCCATCCTGAGCTCCAGGGTCTGGTACATCTCGTGCAGACGAATGATCTCGGAGGCAACGTTCATGCTTGGTCGGTCAGCCAGGGGGCCTGGACAAGCTGAGGGGCAGGGCGGGGTTAATGTAGCCATCCGCAAGCCCCGAACCACCACCGAAAGTTGCTGCGCAGCACAAAGGGGCCCCGTCGTGCCTTGAACTGTGTTGGAGGCATATCGCCTCTGTTACGAGCGGCGATATATTGACCAGCAACTTCCGCATCCATCTGTTGTGTGCCAGTGGCCACCAGAATTGATCCAGAAAAACGACACCGTAATACCACCCGTGAGTTTGACCGGCCGTGGCGTGAAATCGAAGCTGACGGGTGCAGATCAGTATGCTCCTTCTCGACGAACTGGACAAACATCGGCAGCTTGAGTCGGTTACCCTCAGATACTACCACTCCAACGGAACGGTGTCTTATAAATGATAGCCAGAGATGGGAGCCCTTCTGACTGCTGGATGACGGAAGACGGCCGAGTGTACCTGCCAGCGGACATCGCGTCAGTACTGCTGACAGAGTTCTTCCACCACGAGGTCGTATGATCTCCTGAGGAAAGGAGGATTCGGTACATCAGGATTAAGCAACTGAAAGATGTGAACAGCCGCAAGACTCAAAAGATGATGATCAAGGTCGACGGCGAAGAGGTTTTGGCAGGTGAGCAGCATGAACTGGCATGGATGCGGACCTCCGAACGTCTATGTTTCCATGTCACTACAACATATTTACGTCATGCAACAAAACAACGACCGTACATGCCGCCGGGCTCAGAAGAATCTTCGCTATACGTTGCGCGAAAGGCGATGTGAATCTTTAAATCGTCTCCGGTGCCATGCTTGACTGTCCGATGCGGACGGCCACGGAAGAGCAATGCACCATGGCGACAGGCGACGGTGCATGCGAAACATTCACGAAATTGGAGCGCGCAATGCCATATTGAGTGCAGTATTCCATGTAGTTAAAGTACGTACAGCGGCGACCGTGGGGCAAGGCGCGCAAAGTAAGCAAAAATCTCGACAGCGTCATCACAGACCATTCCCACCTCCGCCTCGTCCAGCCCGTCCTGCCGTTTCCGTCACGCTGTGTTTCTCAAGCATCGAAGACCGCAAATATATCATCAAAAGGGTCGACTGGGCTGGCAGGAGCACCCTGGCAAGCATCATCAGGCTTTCCCTGGTCACGATCGAGTGACGTGGAAACGGGAACAGATGCCCGGTCAACACGAGGCGAACCTGCAAGTGTTAGGCCGCGTGTGCCCTCCGTTTCATCATCACCCTTGCCCGCGACGGAGCCGGTGCAGAACGAATCTGGTGCGGCGTTCATTTTGAGAGGTATACAAGTATGTAGATATGGGAGCGCATTCATGGCCTTTACGGCGGTGAACGCATCAATTATACTCGTTCGCTCAGGCGTAGACCAAAGCACGATGGCGTCATTCGGGATGTCTCCGGCCAGATTTGGAGCATCCTAATCATGGTTCGTAGTTTCGCACTAAGAAAAGCCAATTGTGGCGGATGTCCTACCCTCTATCGTTTTGACACGGATGCCTTCTCTTCTGCGCTATAAGGAACAGAAACGCTCTCTTTCACCAGAATGGAGCGTCGCAGGCGAGCCTCACCCTCCTTCGCCGTTGGCGCGGCTTCTGCACAAACGAAGTGACCCTGGCCATCGGCGCCGCGATCGTCGCCGTCCACGCCGCCACCGTGGCCCTCCCCTCCGCTGTGGAAGCCGCTTTCGTACCCGCTTCGCGGTGGACCACGACTCCTGCAGCATCGCAGACACGCGGGAGCCAAGAACGGCAGTTACGACACGATGGTCCCGACGTGAAACTCGATGACGCCCCACACTACCAGCAGAGTTGAGTTTCCATCCCCGGACTGGATACGTTTGATCTGTGCGTAGCGCAGGACAGAGCACTGTGTTGTGAACAGGCCCGAGGCGAACGAGCCCGCCAGGCCTATTTTTTTCTTCCGTCGAAGGTTGAGCGTACATAGCACGGGCATAGGCAGAAGAGTGACAACAACATCGGACACGATCGTCAAGGCGGCGTAGGCCGTGAACGAAGCTCCGGCGGGCAGGCAGCTTCCTGCTTTGCGAGGATCCCACGATTTGTCAGCCTGTATTCGGTAGATTGGGCGGCCTGCAAAATTGACTCGTGTACATGATCAAGTTCTCCGGAGGGCGCAGTGAGAGCGGCAAGCCGAGGCCGTATCTAGTTTTTACGAGGCGTGAGCGGTCAGCATGGGATACGTGGCGCGCAAGACTTGGCGGGACTCGTGCGGACGATGCAGAGGCTGGAGTACGTCACGGCGAAGAGAAGGGACGAAATGGACATCCAGTCATCGGCCGCCAGGCGGTGACTTCTCCGTCGCAGACGCAAACACGCACCGACAACGGCCATGGAGAAGATAGACATGATAACGCAGATCACGGTGATGGTTTTGTACGACGACTTCGCGTCGATTGCTGCGGTCGCGTTGGCGACGAAGACCATAGTGACGGGTGTGTTGCGCCTGTTTCACAAACTGCCTGACAGTAAAGCGTTGGGTATTAATAGGTCTATGAACAGCCATCGGTGCACCAGATGTATCAGTAGTTGGCCCCTCGTCGTGTGTATGGACAGCCAAAACCAACGCGCGGCACACCAGCACACGGTGCTGGAGCACACTGCGCCGTTTGCATCCTGCGGCGGCCGCCTCCGCTCAAACGGGAAAAAACATCCCAAACAAGCAACACATCAGGTTGATTGGCCCAAAGATCAGCACCGGTAGGAAAGATACTGCGAAGTGACCTGAGCATGTTTAGTGTCGAGATTCTGCAGGGGGGCGCAGCACTCACCGAAGATGATGGGGCGTCTGGTGATGGTCTCCCAGAACTCGCGCGACGCGAGCATGGCCGACGCGCCATCCCACTGCCAGGGACCGCGCAGCCTGAATTTGGTGTTGAAGTTTGCTCCGAGTCCCCACACGAGAAGTAGCCTCAGCGACCGAAAGCCAACCACATCTGTGAAACCAGGTGCAGAGTTCATGTCCAGGGCTAGTTGATACACATAGCTCTCATGGTCCACACCATACTGCACGCGGGCTCCGGGAACGCTCCGTAACCTGTAGTGCCACTCGTCTCTTGGGTGCAGGGGCCGAGGGATTCGGTGCCTGGCCAGGAGGTGAGCAACCCACAACTGAGCCTGCATCTCCGACAGCGGTGGTATGGCGCCCAGCGACGGGCGCACAAAACCGATGAAGCCGACAGACGGGTCGTTGCGCTGCCATATCCGTCGAACATCAGCTGTCTCTGGTGTCGCGTACGGCGGATCGCTCTGCTTGTCAAAAAACGAGAACCTCTGTTTGTAGCCTGTGCAGAGAACCACCATGTCGGGACGCACCCGACGTTCCTTCATCTTTTCATACTCCGGCCTGCCATTGTCGGCAAAGTCAACGAGACCCGACGGCTGGATCTGTAGCGGCCAGGGGGCCAGGTCGACGCACCGCCCATGCGTGTCCTCCACGGGCGTCTGGACCAGAGCGGACCGAAGGGCGTAGAGCCACAAGCGGCGCCCTGGCACCTGTGGCCGATAGGGCAAGCTGATGTAGGGGCAGACCTTCATGGACTTGTTGAAAAAGACTGGGAAGCAGTTAGCGCGTGGCTTTCGCACGTCGGCACGTAGGGACATTGTTACTCTTGGAAGGGTGGTGGCGCGCCGGGCTGATCTCTCCGGCCCATTGGTCCATCCCGGCCGTCGTCCCCGAGCTCAGCCATAGCAGGGCCGCAATGTAGAGCCGGTAATATTCCCAAAGCCACCCGTCTTTTTGGCGCAGTATGCGGTGGACGTAGGCAGTGTCGAAGAGGTTGGCCCGGCTCACGTCGATCGGAATGCCGGGCTCCGCAGGGTTCGGCACACGACCCAGGATCGGCAGCAGCACAGGCCCGGGGTTACGCTTCGTGGCGACTTACGTTAACTGAAATCGTGTCATACACTGGTACGGAGGATGGCAACGAACCTTTGGTGCAAAATGGAAGCCGTCATTATGGCAGAGAACGACCCGGTCGACCTCCGGGTGCGTGGCGGCCAGGTACGCGACATCGGCCCCGGTCTCGCCGCAGCCCACCACCATCACCAGCCTGCAGCCATCAAACTGCTGTCGCGACTTGAACTGCGACGAATGTATGACCATCGGCGCGTTGCTGATCCCGCCGATACACGGCAGGTTTGGCTCCACGTGCAGCCCAGAACATACGGCCACGGCATCGCAGTCCCACCTCAGCGAGCCTTCATCTGTTCGGTACTCGATGACGTGGTTGCGCCGGCCCCCTCGAGAGACCGAGACGACTCTCGTGCCTAGCTTGATGTGCGGCCACAAGTTGAAATGTGAGCAATATCTGTGCAGATACTCCACGTACTCGGACGCAGAAAGAAAATCCTTCGAGCTCTGATGACGGAAGTCGGAAAAACAGGTGAGCTGCTTGGAGGAGACGAGCTGCGTGCTTGTGTCAGTGCCCGGTCCGTTCGGCAACCTTGCGACCAACCTCTGCATCTTCGTAGGCTCGGGCCAAGAATGTGCCCCCCACGTCATTTTGATATTCGAACAGAACAGCCTCGACTGGCTCGCAGCCGAGTGACTGTTGCGCCTCGCACAGGTATTTCAGGGTAACCAGGCCAGACGGGCCGCCGCCAACGATGGCAACTTTCATGATGGCCAGTTCTGGGATGGCGTCCCGGCGCAGCTTCACGTCAGTTGCTTCACAGCGCGCGAGCAGCATCAAATAGGTGCCCGACGACGAGGCGCACCGAGGATGGCGCTAAGCAAGTCTCGGCGCGCAAGGAGACATAATCTGCGTACCAAATTCTTCTCTGTCAGTAGATAATGGCTGTCAGCCAGGTCTCCCCACGCTGATTGGCTGCTTCATGGTCATACCTGCCTAATCGGGAAATCTGAAGAAGCGGGCGGGCTACTAGACAGCAGCTGTCCGCGGTGGTTTGATGTACGGAGATGGTATTTCGGCCCACGTGCGCTCACGTTAGCAGGTTCGCGTAGCGCGCGATGTCCTTTGGCACTCTGCCATCGTCGCCTTGCTTGTTTTTTGCTGCTTTAGTGTGTTGGCGCTGTGCGGACAGCCGCCACGACTAGCCTACGTTCCGGAGACACACAAAGTGACAAGTCCGTGCAATGGCGATGCTTACGTTGGCGACAACATCTAGGGTGGCGATCGTGTGTGGAATGTCCTGCTTTTCGTCTTCATTGTTTATTATCTGATGCAAGCTACCGGTCAACCGCATCTTCGCGCGCAAGCGGCTCGCCCATCAGCCACAGTGCATCGACCCATGCTGTGATGACAGCGCCGCATTGGTCGCAGTCCAAATCCGTGCTGATCCGAAGCTTGGGCGATGGCTCTACCGCGGCATTCTGGGACTTGTCTTAAGTCGTCGGCACTGCCGTCGACGCGCCTGCTTTTTCATGACCAGTGGCATCGTAGCTAAGAGCGTTGCGCAGAGACGAGGTCGCGTGCAGTCCGATGCTCGCAGC